>CALQYR020007359.1:244460-292250 GCA_943334845.2 Auanema sp. JU1783 | reverse complement strand
AAAAGATAAACTTAAGCAGATTTATAGTTCGCCGTTCAAGCAAGAACTGGTACGATAAGAATCATTCATCATATGAATATAGTTAATGAATATACACCTGAACTGAACACCAGAAATAAGCGAACATTTGTGAGTATATTATGAATGAACTATAAGTACATTAAACAACAGAGCAAGGTTTCTTCCTCATTGGACACCCACATCATCACAAATCCGACGTTTCACTCCCAGAGAACGTGTGATACAACAGATCACAACCAAAAAAAATTTCATTTTCTTCCCTCTAGATTACCCATTATTCGCTTATTTTCATTCTTGATCTTATTTTTTCTGGTAGATGGCGCAAAACTCCTACAAACTGATCAAGTTCGACGGTGAGTCGGTATTTAGATGAACAAACAGGGTAGAATCTTTATTCAAGGAATGTATACATAAACAACAATTGGAATAACTGAGTTACTCAGTGATAATCAGGCAACATGCGTAACAGTAGTTCAATTTCCGAGGACATGGAACAGTTGGAGTTGGGTAATAAACATGCGATTCATGGGTCCAGAGACAGATAAGGAAATATGGCAGATTTCCAACCTGAGATCTTCTATAATAAGGTGATATGAAAACGAGTAACAAAAGACTGAATAAACCTTCACGATCTTTTGGAACTCGGAACAGCGTGAGAGAATCCGAAGAACACTCTTTGTACAGCTCGATTTCTTTCTTCGATGTTTGCATTATTAACCTTAGAAAAAAATTATTCTAAGATCGATGAATGTAGTTAATCACTTTGCACTTGTTATAGGATTCTCTTTAGTTTTTCTTCTTTTGACAGCTAGAGGACGAAATTGTCCATTGCAGCATTCTCCACCAAGAATATCAACGTTGTTAATTGCGAGCAGCTGGAATTGTATTGAGCTAAAGTTGGGCGAGAAAGAACTCACGACAACACATTGCTCCGACTTGATAGCTCCTTTAGGAACAGTTGACAAACTTATTATATTTTGTGGGAATTGCAAATCATGATCAACATAAGTAACATTCTTAAAAGTTAATGAACTAATTATATTAATCTGAAAAAAATATATATTATGAGAACTGATAGCATGGAAAGCAGTCTTACAGAACCCGCAGATGGGGATCGAAAAGCATGCACGGGGGTTAAAGGACCTATAACTTATGATTTTCATTACATAAGTTTCACAAAAATACCTTTGTAATCTAAAATAGCTCCTAACCGGCTGAAGAAGGATTTTGTTTCGGTCTGACTGAACAATTCCAAACGTACAGCAAAGGGGACCACGAGAGAACGAAGACGATAGAAGTACGAGCTTTCCAAATTATTCGTCTTTGCAGCTTCTTCATCTTCCTGAAGTACACCATTAACACTAACAATATATTTTTCTCCACCAATTCTCCATAGAACTGGATCATCGGCATTGGTTCTGATTGAACTGAATCTGATCCTGGCTTCCCTTCGTCGACTTTAATTGCAAAAGCATTGAGATCAAAACCCAATTTCAACAAATCAACAAGCTGTAAGCGAAAAATGTTTTTTCTTAATAGGATGCATACTAACGAAAATAGGGTTCTCCTCTTGCAATGCAATATGAATAGGGTCTATATACAAGTAGTTTGCTTCAAGATCGTAAGAATATCCAAGAGGGAGACCTAAAACAGGTTGAGTATTGTCTACAGAGTTGTGGTACCTCCTAGAATGTAAGCAAGCCTCTGGCAATGACTACCATTTTTCAGGCAGTAAATAAACTTTTTTACATAGAATGGTGAATTTCTGTCGAGATACCGTCGACTGGCTGGGAGCCATTGGAGTATAGTTCGCATTGTCCTTTTAAAAATATATATGATAGACAAATTAGAACAAAACTTACATGCACTTCGAATGGTCAGCAGAGCAAATCATGGTAGATTCTGATGAGGATGACTCAGAAGAAAAAAGCGTCAAAGATTTGTCAGGCAGCATAGATTGATTGCCTCTGTGGATATGAGGAAGTACTGTCATTGTGGAACATATAATCTGTGAAAATGATTATATATTCTCTATACATACACTTACCGACAAGATCTTGAAAATGAGAGTTTTTCCTTTCAATTTATGCAAAAACTTATTCAAATGGGCATGTCTGAGACAACCATATGAGCAAGCAATATCGAGCACAACCTCTATCTGTAAAACGTTTACGTTCAAGCCAAATTTAAAACTGTCTAACTTGAGAAGCCGATAAGGAAACATCATTAGCATGTAGCTTCTCTAAAACCTGCTTCGCTTCAGGAAGACAGTTAATATTTCTTTGAAAAATCTCCTCGACCGGAGTGGTGTTCTCGGGGACATCGCCGGGCAATGTAACCACTTCAATAGGTCTACTAGATGGTATGGAGCGAAACGGAATCTTCAGGGAAACAGTTACACGAATGAAGGAGTTCAAACTTACAGAAGTCATCAACTTTTGCGTTTTCATGAAAGTTCTAGTTTCCTCGTCGTTGATTTTCCATTTTAAATGCTTCTTAATCAGGATGGTATAGATAGAACGGAAACAGATTCACAAACTTTTGACTTCTTCATGCAAACGTTCACTTTTGTGTTTACACTATCCACAGAACTAGTAGATAAGTAGCTGAAAGGAAAGACTGAGCGACAGCCAGATAATGAAATAAACTTCAAAATGTTACAGATCTTATGTGCGGAATTCTTCAATACTTGCAACGCTTCGTTTTGACACAATCGATCATCCCATACCTCTTTCACACTGTCAGTAGTAGATGCTTCTTTTCTGAAAAAAAATATATTTACAACTTCTGTAGGAAAACAGCTCACTTCATTAAATCTTGTCCTTGTTTAGAGTTAATATGATGAATCAAAGTTCTCGGTGCGGGATCAACAACACTTCTCACGATCGGGAGCTGCTCATTCTTAATAAAAAAAAATATTGAGAGATTAACAGCTCAAAATACTTCTCTACGGAGTGCTTTTTCCTTCTCGAGAGCTTTCTGTCTGGAAATTTACAAACCGTTATCGAACACATAGTATTGGAAACCTCTGCTTCTCCTCCGTTTCCCGGACTTTGCAAGAAATCCTATCAATTCTATCTTTGTCCACATTAGGCAATGTGGAAGTAGTACGGGCATTGATGATTTCTTCGTAACCTATCAACTTTGTCCCCTTCGGTTTTTTCCATTTTTCTTTCTCCGGAACTTTTGCTACATTCTGTAAGATGAATTATTATGTTCGAGGGAAGAAACGAGCAAGCCCTACAGTTCTAGTAGATTTGGATGCATCAATAGCCTCAACACTTTTCGTAGCAACGACTGGAGTCTGAACTTAACTAATACAACCGTACTTTGTTATGAAGAAAACTTTTTTATCTTTTCCTGTTTGAAGGCTACTTTCTCCTTTTTTATTTGAAACATCTTTGAGTTCTTTACCGGCAATCCTCTCCTTTTCGTCTTTGCCCTTAGAACTCAACTTATCTTCGGGCAAGTTGGGTGGCTTCGAGCCTGATCTCGATTTTTCTTTCTTTTCAGGCAATGACTTCTCTTTAATATCTTTCAAAGTAGCATTCTTCTCTTTGGACTTGGTTTTGGGCTCAAAAACATCATAATTATTTTCTGGCTGAACTGATGAGTCGTCATGATTTTTCTTGAAAACCAAAACTAAATCATTATCACTCTTGCCGTCTGCTTTGGAAACCGTGTATTTCTCCTGTATTAAAGTCTAAACCCAGAAAACTCGGGAGCCTTACTTTGATTTTCAGACGTTTGGCCGGATTCTCCTTGTTCATGTCATTGCCATTTTCAATTTCCGGAGCAGACGTTATGACAGGGATTTCATCATCAGAGTTATCCTATTGCGAAAATAAAATTTATCGGCAAACGAGTAGAATAAACTTACAATACTACGTTTACGACTGCTTTTAATTTTGAGTTTCGGAACGGTTTCTGGCCGGGTTAATCTAATGGTATTCTAGAATGAAAGAATGTTGTCTTATATATTGAAACGATGCATTACATTTGAATCGAGATGGTTTCTCAATCTTTCGCTTTCTCGGTTGGATAATCTCTCCTCAGTATCAGACTCCGACTCGCTCTACAATAAACAATTGAGCTTGAACTTTCAAATTTTGTTTTTCACCAAAACTATTTTCTTATTCTTGGTTTTTTTTTTCTCTTTTTGCTCTTCATTTTCTTTCTTGGCAGGTTTCTTTTTTGCCTTTCGCTTATCTTGCCCCTTAAAACGAGGACACCAATGTACAAACAGAAAAAAAACAACCTTCTTCTTCCTTCCTTGAAGCACGTTGTGTAACATTTCCTGCCCACGACCCTTATCATCTATAGGCTGAATTGGAATCTCCTCTTCTAACTCTGGATTATCACCTAAAACTGGGAATAGCTGTTGATAATCTAAGTTGGCAAACTCCAGGGATAGACTGCGATAAAACGAATATGTTGCGATGCAAGGTTCAATTGAGTTTTGTATTTTCTTAATTCGATATTATCTTCCAGATTTGATTCTGGTTCCCAAGTGGTCTCGTTGTAGCCTTCCCATTTGACCTTAAAAATCAACATGGGGATGGCAATAAACTATTTCTGAATACCAGATAAACGTATTTACTGTGCAGATTACATTTTTTATCATCGGGATTAAAACCGATTTCATTTCTTTTTTTATAAGCTTGCTCATATCTGAAAATCTTGCTTTCTTCTAGAGCGCCAACATTATAATAATCATTACGACATGTGAGCTAATATTGATTCAACCTGAAATTCGTCTTCCATTCTTTAAGGTTGTTTATGATTTATCTGAAATAACCAGTAAAGTAGACATACGGTTGATAAAGACCAAGTATAAGTACAAACATAACTGGACATAGACGAGCGATATTAGAAAGGCAAAAAAACAAGGTTTATTCGAAATGGCTATCATGGTTCGCAAGCGTTTCATAAGAGTAAAACTAAAATGTGGTAAAACAAAAATAATATACACACAGGGAGGAATGCCAACTACTAAGGCTCTTAGACTAGACTTATATCAACTAGGATGCTAACTTAACACCTGCAATTATGTTTACTGAAATGAGCATCGGGTATTGCGAGTTCTCGCTATCACCACAACTGGGTTTCACGAACTTCGCCTATAATGACACTGGCTTTGTTCAAAGCCTAAAAAAATATTGAATGAAAAATTTAACATTTGAACACGCCCACCATTAATGTTTCCATCGTTTCTCTTCTTCTTTGGGCGGTGTCTGCAGACTCCGAAAGAAGATCATCGATGAGCTCGGTTTGGTATAGAAGGCGGACCAATTCAGATTGTAAATTATCCTATAACGAACAACGGAACTTCTCATTAACACCCATCGAGTGTCTATTTTCAATTTAAATTTTCACGATACATGATGCTGTTGTTTGTTAAAATGAAAATAATTGGTAGAGGATCAAGTTCACGAGAGAACTTTCACCATGAACAAATATTTGTAAAAATTAGTAACGTACTCTAACATAATTGACCAAATGATGCATAACGGCTTTCGGAACGCTATCTTGAATATTCTTACGAGCGATATAGAAATAACTCTTAATTAGACGCTCTGAGAGAAATTATTATTTCAATTAGACATTGAACTCATGTTTTACCTGTTATAGAGCAATCTCTTTGTTCACTGGAAGTGAGACGTCGAGGTAATGGCTTCTCTGGCACGTCTGGCAATAAATTGACAGCCGGACTTTGTGGTAGAGCTAAAGAAGATTTGAAAACAAAAATGAAACACGATCAAACCACTCTTTTCAGGCTGTTTAGTGCCAAAGAACGAGCCCAAGAAACCTCTAGAATCACCATTGATGGGCATAATCATCTCGGGAATCGGCTCTGGTTTTTCACTCGTCTCCTATATCAAAAAATTAATAAGAACTTATCAACTGTGCTTATAGAGGACACAGCACTCATTTCTAGGAAGAAGCTGACCTTAAAGAAGTCAACACCAGAAAAATGAACTGATTTCACCATTCGCCTATCGGGACGTTTTACGGGACTTATACTCGGATCAGTTCTTCGCAACAAGACTTCGTAATCCTATGCGATACATGCAGGGTACAAAAACACACGGACGACGCTTAGAAATAATATATACATACCTCAGTTGGGTGGGCTGATAATGCTCTTTCTCCTTGAGAAACGGCTCTATTACGAGTTCTGCCTGGTCTCTCATCCAACGCTAACTCTTTTACAAGGTTTGCTAGGTTTCCATCAGGGAAATCAGGATGATTGGTGTTAATATAAGCAAGTTCAATCATTACAAGATTTTCAACCTGAACATTTGATTAAAGAATGAAAGACGAAAAAAATTCACCATCGAATTGGTAGGTTTCAATCTCTCTTTCAGGAGCATACTGACAACTTCATTGATCTTATCGTATAATCTCGGGAAGCGAGCCATTTCTTGCTGAAATAGCAGAGTACTGTAATAATTACTTCAAACAATACCTGAGTTGTTAAACCACAGTGCTGAACCATTCTCTGCATTTCTTCATGAACTAATTCAACACATCTTAAACTTGGCTCTTCCAGTTTTTGAATTTGACGCTTGACAAGAAGTTCGAACGCAACAACAGGAACGAACAAAGGCGGCCTAGGACCCTAAACACTGAGAGTAGAAATGACGAAAATATGAATATTGAACTATACCATAGAGTTTCTGATAGCAGTTAAGATGTCCATCGTTGTTAAGCTTTCCATAGCATTGATAGATTCAAGAGACTTCCCAAATGTTTCGTGGAATATGTAGAAAATTCTGGCACCTCCACACCTGAAGAGAATGAATGTGAAGATTGAGATTCAAACTTCAGTCTACAATTCAGAAGTTTCAATTTTCGTGGACGTTCCGTCGATTGTTGAAGTATACGATGTTGCAAATCTTGTGATAATTTGAAGAAGAGTTCTGTTCTTGTCTTCTACAGGTTCACCAAATGCAGCAAGATCCGCTTGGCATTGATTTTGCATCATGGAAACCCGATTTTTCAAAGCAGGTAAACAGTTTCTAATATGATGCATGAGCAGCTGAAAATCGGATATGAAACGTCCGATAGGATAATGATTACCATGTTCAGTCTTTTTGCAAGATAAAGAGTGCCATTTCTGCTAGCCAAAGTAGGATACTTCTTTTGGAAGAATGATTGTTCTTCTTTGATAGCCTCGAGAATCGGCTTTTGATCTAATATAGATTGCTAAAAAAAAATTGAATAATGAGAAAGATTTCTTAATGAATACCTGAGAACGATTAACAACACCGATAATTCCTAGCTTGATGGGAATAACATTGCCCATTAGCACATCCATCGCATCTGTACCTTGGTCCATCAAATCTAATTTCGTCAAAACTGCTAATGTTCTTTGGCCTTTAATACAATTTATAAGCAATTTACTATTTCCGTCGTATTTTACCATCTTTATCCACTTCGCGTGCCAACTTCACAGGTTCCGAAGTGGCAAAATCCTGATTTGCAGGGGTAACAGCGAGAATAATAGATGAGGGATTTGAAATAAAAGAAATAATCATGTTACGGATTTGATCCTGAACGAAAGCAATACATATCCAAAATGGAAAGTATGAACTCTACCTCAATATCAACAGGTTGGTCACCAATTGGTACTTTTGTAATACCTGGGAGATCGACGAGTGATAAGTTAACAACACGGTGTGAATAAATTTTTAAAGAAATAGGCGCTGTTGAGATTCCTTTGTTAGTTCCAGTAAGACGGTCAGTTTCTTTTTCTATTTCTTCTCTAACTTTATCGAAATCCAGATATACTTGAGATCCAGTATGTTCAAAAGCTGCCCAATCATCTTTCAACTCTTTACCTAGCAATATGACAAAATTGTTAGGAGAAGATTTTACAAAAAAATACCATCGAAAACTCTTCTTCTAGGATCGTCAAGAGGGACATGGTTCAACTGAAGAATTAGAGGTCTCCTAGTAACAATACCAGTACCGCGTGGGAGAAAATCTCTTCCAACAAGGTTCTCTATTACAGAACTTTTTCCAGAGCTCTTGAATGAAATAATAGAGATAAAAATATAATAATCGCATTACCTGTGATCCTACTACAACGATTTGAGGTAGTTGAATGTGGTCTTCACGTCTTCCCAAAGAGGCAAAAACGTCTTGCAATTTGTTAATAACAGGAATCAAGGATTCCATGTTATTCAATAACTCTTAACAGAAAAAATAAGATTTGAGTTTTAACACAGCTTATCAAGAGAAAAGTTACGCAATACATTAGAGACCGCTGACGCGTTTGAAGACACAAGATTATCATTTCGCAAGAAATGACTCAAGAGATAGTTTTTAGTCTTGCAAGGTTGAGAGACAGAGAATAAGAAACAACGATAAAGAAGAAATATTTACATAGAAGGAGATACTACAGAATTACATTCAAGTAAATTCCTTATTTCAATCTTAAAATCAATATCCGATGGCTACTTTTGAAAATTGCGGATATACTAAAGGGCTCATGGACGCTTGTAAACGGCATGCAATATTGCACAAATTCTAATAGAGAGAAGGTTGAAACAATAACCAGACAAAAGATCGAAAAGCGTGGAATCTCAATAAAGAACTGTTCTCTATAATAATTGTATATAAGTTGGAAGGTTCCAAAACAGAAAATAATGTTTAACACGCACAGGATAGGCCGCTTCATATTTACTGTCGACTTACAATATATTATACCAAAGAGGTTATGTCTGAGCTGGGAGAACAAGTTAGTAGGAAATGAGATTTCATTTTAATTGAGAAATTCAGAACGAACAGAAACAGTATCCACCGAATCATCCAATGTCAAATGCAGATCCAAACTTTACGTATGATGGAGGAACTTTATGTCGTGACTATTGGCCTGATTGGCTGGCTCAACTTGCAACCAACAATGTTTGTAAGTGTGATATTTTTAATGCGGAACAATAGTTTTATAGACAGGATAAACAATACAATAACTGAGGCTTATGACTTCCTCACACTTGACAGTGTTCAGTACATTTTCACTATTTGCGTTCGTCTTCGATTACCACATGATGTTCGTTTCGTCGCCGCTCTCCTTTTTGATAAGTTAGAAGATTCAGTGGTTGCTTTCTTAAAGATCTCTTATCAGGTTTATGTGTTTACAAACAAAAAGTCTCTGGGAGTTCATTGCTTGTTCTGATATGCCTGTTAGGAAGAAGGAAGTTGAATGGGAAAAGATTGAAACGAACTTATCCAGGTAACTCACATATAGATAGAATGAGTGGTATCCTTACATTCAGACAAATCCCTTTAAGAATAGCCTCTTGTATACAAATTGCTTCAAAATCAGGAAATTATCATACAGTAAGCTTCAGCAATGATGCGACATATGACTAACGTTTTGTAGAGTTTATCTTTGAGACAGGTGGCAAGCTCTCTAAGATCTTTGGGTCATGCCTACACAAAGGGTGCTGTGCTCAACTCGGAAATCCGAATATTGAAAACGATTGGCTTCGCTATTCCGGAAAGTCCACTAATCTACCCAGAAAGCTTGTTAAAATGCTTATGTCAGGCTAGATGTAGCATTTATGATGTAAAACAAATCTTTTGAAGGTTCTGTGCCGTCGATACCTTCTGATTTGGATTACGATTCTTGTTGGAATCACATTGTCTTGTTCTTGGACATTGTTTTCTTACACCATGAAAGAGTAGGAAAAATATTTAATGTGAATTTGAGAGAATTGATTTTCAGCTCTACACATATTTAATTCAAACACTAGGCAGCTCTAGGTATACACCTCAGTGCAGTCGGTCAGTTTCTCTTCACACAAACATTATCTTTTTTCCATAGTTATGACCATGCACGTTTGAAAGGAGATTGGATGTTATTGGGATGTGGCTTGGTCGCAGCATCAGTTGCATGTGTTCATGATGATCAATTGAGGGATAAAGTAACATAACGGCGATTTTCTTAACTATTCTCATTCATAGGTCATCACAACATTGAACATGATGTCTGGAACTCCAGCAGAAGATATTCTGGATATGAGCACAACATTGAAGAAGGTTGGTCCTGCTCTCAGTGTTCTTTCATTTAACGATTCCTATTGAAGATAACACTACTCTTAAATGAAGAAAAGATGACCCAAAAACCTCAACGGACTGTGTCATACTAAATTCTTTCCATGTATTATACTAATAATGAAAAATTCAATGATATATGCTTATTTTTCATCCTGCAATATGCTCGTAAACAAATTGCTGATGCTTACTCAATGCTTCATCTTGCCTTGAAACTCGGACAAGGGTGGGCATAGCGCTCATTGCTCCAAGGCCACAAGCAGCCGTCGTTTATCGATCTTCTACCACACAGCTGTCCTTATCGGGAAAACGTTGAGCTTCTACATGTATATTTCTCCTTCTCAAATGAGCTTTTCAAACTTCATTTATACCATTTCTTATTTGTTTTAAAGTTTTTTTTTCCTATTTTCCCAGACATTCTTCCCTTGCATGTCTAATTTCTTGGAAAACCTTTTTTTTGCTCATTCTATTTTTAAGTAAAGATGGAGGAAGACCGTCTGGGAATGCGTATTCAGTCTGAAACTATAGAAGTCAAAAAAGATGAAAGAGGGTTAGTGGGTATAACCATTGGTGGTGGTTATCCATGCTGTCCATGTGTTTATGTTGTCCAAATAATCGATGAATCCTCCGCAGCTACAGATGGCAGGTAGGCATTAACTGTTTGTACATATGTGAGTGTCCCTTTTCAAGAATAAGATGTGGAGATGAAATTGTTGCAATTAACGGAATCAATGTCAAAGGTGAGAAGAAGCAGTCTGTTGCTTCTCTAATTCAATGTAGTACCAACCCTGTTAAGGTAAAGATGTTTACGAGAGTTAATTAACGTATTAGTTAACTATTTAGATAACAATCAATAAATTGGAAGCTGACTCTGCAAAAGGGAAAACGGTTGATATAATGCTTAAGAAAGTGAAACACAAAGTGAGTAGTACATCAAAAACCAAAAATGCTTTTCTATTTAAAGATTGTTGAATTCATGGATGCTGATTCCGCTGATGCCCTAGGCTTATCACGAGCTATCTTATGTAATGATCCCCTTCTGAAGAAAATGAAGGTTTGATCACAAACCAATGAGGAACAGAGTTGATGTTGCAGATACTGGAGAACAATGCAGACTTGTACAGAAATCTTATAACTTTCTTCACAGATTTGATATATTATCAAGATAAGTTGAACGGATGTCAGAAAGGTGAGCCTTGATCACATTCAAGATTGCTCTGCAGAACCTTTTCTCGAGCTTTTTATCTTTTGAGAATTCAAATTTTTTTCTTTGTTTACTTCTTGGTTCTAGTTTTTGGTGATGTCTTCTGTGAACTAGCAGCTCATGAAGCCCAGCAAAATGCTAATGAAGTTTTCTCTGTGTTCGGAGATGTACATAGACAAATTGAGAAAAGACAGGTTAGGCTGAAAGGATTACTCGCTAACTTAGTCAAGTTCAGAGCGAAACGATAAAACAGTTACGTCCAATGGTTGCTGATTTGGAAACATACGTTAACAAAGTTATTCCTGACACTCAGTTAACAGTGAAAAAGTATTCCCCTAGTGTTTTTGTCCTTCCTCATCAATAATTCAAACAGATACTTGGATGTAAAATATGAATACCTATCCTATTGTTTGAAGCTTAAAGAGTTAGATGACGAAGAAGCAGAGTTTCAAAGCGTGGAAGAACCATTGTACCGTGTTGAAACAGGGAATTATGAATATCGGTAAGTATACGTTTCAATAACTTTTTTTGAGTAACTTTTGAAAGATTGATGCTTCGATGCCGTCAGGAAACGCGTCAGAAGTTTATCCAAATGCGCAACGATGTTATTGTCAAAATCGAACTCTTAGATCAGAAACATGGTGAGTTTATCTGTAAAATTAGTTCCAAATATTCCTATAATTACAGTTCGAGATATTGCTACTCACTTAACTAGTTTTGCAAACATAATGAAATCGTGCCAAGGAGATTGTTCAAAAATATTAGAAAAAACAGTCATGTCACCTATTGAAATTGACTTGACAAAGGTTCTTAGTCAAATGAATTCGTATATTATCTTTCTGACTTCAGGTCTATGTTCATCAGCAGAAAACAATTGCGACGTCAGAAGAGCCCGTTGAGTTCGTAGAAGAAGCTGTGGAAGCTGATTTGAGTTCTGACCTGAACGTCCAGTTGCTCACACTTGATGATGAACCTCTGAACTGTGTAACTACCGATTCTACTTTCACTGAGCCTATATCATTCCCCCAGGCCGCTGGACCTAACGATACTTTTGATCTTATAGATATAGGATAGTATTGTAATTGTTGTTTTCATTCAAATGCGCCTTTATCTAGCTTTAGCTTCATATCAGATCTCATTCTACGGATTTTATGTAACAAATTTTAAGTATTTTCTGTAAATAGCGTTTTGAAGTCTATTCATTTACACTTTCAAAGAGCATGACGTGCAAGTCTTGTAGATATCTTCTCCATTCCATCAATTATTGCTGTCAGGAGGGGGCGTAATCTAAATAATGAAAAATGTTCTAGAAGAAAAAATAATTAACAACCGTTCGCTGCCTGGCCCTCCATGTAAATGACTTAACGACTCAATTGCAAACTGTTTTGTTTGTTCATTTTGATCTGAAATGTATCGAAGACTTGCTTTCAGTTCAGCTTGTTCGTCTTTCGTAGCGGGAATGGTCACTACGGGAGAGAAAGCTGGAGTTGCCTGAAGAAGATTTCAGAAAACATCATACATCTGCAAACCAACATAATGAGGGGAAGGTGCTAGTTGTTGGGGTTGACGGATAGGAACATTCTCATAACTTTCTATGATCACTTTTCCTGAAGATCGGTATCTATCAATGACCGATAACATCCTTTTCTTAGGACCATATGCTACTCCCATTTCATCTAAATCCTCCAAAAGAAATAATATTCAAAAAAAAAACTCGGATGTAGTTCACCTTTTCAGTTAACGAGAAGAATAAGTCCAAGTCGAGGTTTTCTTGACGTAGACGAGGATAATATCGACCCAAATTCATTCGTTCTAGTAATTCCTCCAAAGTATTAGGATCTCTTGCAGCCGAGGGTTCTTGCAAGACATGATTATAAGTTAAAGATATAAAATTAATTATTACCGACTACAAACCCTCCGCCTGTTGAAGACTCAACACGATCTTTCTTTTTTTCTCTTATTAGTCTCAGAACTTTGGAATTCTCAGCCGCTAGAGCGATACCGTCTTCTCCCCGACTGTTTTTCAAGTGCACGTTTCCACCCTTGAAATAAAATTTTGTTTTTGGAACAAAAACTGTTCTGACCTTTTCTAATAAACTGATCAATGTTAATTCATGACCGGAAATGCATGCCTCGAGTACAGGGGTCATAGCTTCTTCATCTGTCGCATTAGGATCTGCTCCTGCTGCTAAAAGTAGATCAACAACCTGAAGATAATTTAACTCATAGTGACGGAAGTAGATCTATACATCATTTTGACTGCAATTGGCAGCATAATGAAGAGCTTGTCGCCCAAATCGGTCAGCTCGGTCAGTGCTCGCGCCTCTTTCTAGTAAAACTTTGACAACCTATAACATAGTAGTCTAGGTACTATTTTCAAATGAATTCTACCTCTTTATTTCCACAAGCAGCAGCGAGCATTAGAGCGGTTTGTCCTCTGCGATTGCACTCATCAATCTGAAAAATTGATGCATAGTTTTTGAAAGTGGATGCACACCTGAGCATTGTTGTCTAACAAAATCGTACAAACAGGATGATGCCCCAAATAAGCTGCATATAAAAGTGGGGACCAAGAAGAACGGTTTTTCAAGCTGACAAGGTTCGGTTGTTTTCCTATCAGAACCTAAAACTGCTTATAAACGTTCATCTAATAAGTATCTATACGGCAATCAGCTTGGAATCACCAATGCTAGCAGCTGTGAAAGCATCCATTTCAAAATTTGTTTCGACATGGAGAGGAGGCATGGGTCGGCTGAAAATCTCGCTTACAAGTCCTGTGCTTGGAACTTGAGTTGGCAGTGTGGGGAGATAAGCAACTCCTGGTCTCTCTTCGGAGAAACGAACTCTTCCAGACATTTTTAAGCTAAGATTAAGATGTTTAGAAAAGAATTGAAGATAGAAGCAGCAAAGTAGTAGATAAACAACAACTTGAGAATATAACCAAATGAAGATTATGATAGTTGTGATCAATAACCGTCTCGACTTGTGCCGTATCGATCAATAGAAACCTGTTTCTTCTTTTCAATCTTGAATGTGCTAGTTAAAACGTAAATTAGAAAGCAGCCTCATCAAGATGAATTGATTTAATCTTCATTTCAAAAATAGAAAAAATGTACAAAAGTTAAAATAATCAAAATGAGAAGAATCCATTAACGCCAGCAGCAGAGTATCGTCAGAACATCTCTAGACCTTAAAACGAGGATTAGTTTATTATGATAACTGGAATGAAACCTGTGTATTCGCGTATCTACCGATTTCCTCCATAGCCCTTATCAAGCTAGCTTGGTTGAGATTATATGCATGATTATAAAGAAAAAGCATATTGAGAAAGAATAGTAGAACGATGAAAGATGTGAAGTATTGCTGAATGTGCACATAGTAGGCTACCTCCATACTTCAGAGTAAGTCTGTATAGAACTGAATAGCTTATGTCTTACTTGTTCTATCTTAGTAATAATCTTCCTTCTCTTGATTTCAAATGAGAACACTTCGTCATTGAAATGAGAAGACAATTGCAAAATTGTTTTCCTTAAACGTATAAGTATCCAAATAGTTCATTTTTCTCTTTATAATACAACAAGATCATTTTTGATGAACACATCTAATATGACTCAGTCAATACCCTGTGAGCATACTTTGCTCCGTATTCTTTGAGCTCAAGAAGCTCGATGTCAGCTCTGTAAATCTGTAGTAGCGCATTTTCAATTCTCTTGTCATTCAACATCGTATGATGAATCTTCGATTTGATATACTCTTTACCAATCTCTTTGCCAATCCATGGAGTTTTCTGTTCTACTGAAATCACACACGTACAGTTTCACCCATAAATAGTATGAGACTTTGCAATATGCTCCGAACATAGTCCGCCTTATGTTTCGGTACATTATCAAGAAGATAAGCATGGATCTTATTAAAGGTTATCTCTCTCTCTGCTTTGGGTAAATTATACTGAATGAAGGTTGAATTCATATATGTTTCCTCAAAGTTGCAGTACCTAGAATAATCTTTCTGATATATACGTATTCGGATTGAAACCAACCATGTTTGAGGAACAACCTTCAAGAACATTAAAAAGAATTTGTCATTATGGTCTACTCTAGGAGGATACATAATGAAATGTCTCAGCTTCATGACGAAACATGTTAAATCCTTTTTAGAGCAGTTGAAACAGTATTCCGAATCATCTCTCCTGCAAGTGTTTCTTTAGTAGCCCAACTAGTAAGTAGAACCTACATTAAGCAATCCCTCACATATGCAATGATGAATCGAAGAAGTGGCTCCTGATACAAGAATAGATTGTTCACCTTATAACTCAGTTGAATTTTCACATCTTTTATATCGGTTAACTCGTTTTTTCTCCAACATGGCCTGAAAAGCAATGAATGGCATATCTCTACGGCATAACATACCTTTCAGAGGGATGATTCAATTCGAAAGTTGTATTTTTTTCTTGAAAATATTCTGAATCATACAGATAGCAGAACATATTTTCGGCCATGTACTCGTAAACCCCCTCTACAGCACAATATGAAATATGGTATTCAGGTACTATCTGGAAACAGAGATAATCAATGTTACGGGGGAAGTGAAACCCCTCTTACCTTAAAAATGCTTACATACGATTTCAGAGGCTCAAAACGTTGGCAATCTCTACCTGTAAAGCAATACTAAGAGCATGGATAACACCTTCAGATCAAACCTATACATCCACGTATACTTCCAACTACTTTCGATTTCTCACCATCAAACGATACAGGATGCTCAGTAAGAAATTTGAATAAAACTACTACTAAAGCACATAAGAATAGAATATATAGAACAATCCATTTAAAACAGTAACGATTTCGAAGTAAGAAGCGCCTTTGTAGTTCAGTAGCTGCTAATGAATATTTCGGAGAGAGCATCAGCTACCCACTTCCGAGGCTTGCGGTAAATTGAAAGAAGGAACAACGAAAATTGCGAACAAGATTTTGCGGATAATACGATTGATAATATCTGAAATTTAATTCGATCATTTTTTAATCGTTATTGTCTTATTTGAGCCCAATATGTACGTTTTCCGTTTCGAATAAGAGTTATCAAGAAGCCTTACTGGTTGGCATATAGGGGATAACAGATGATTCAAACAAAAACTTCTTTATTTCAAACTATCAATCAAATTCAACATATTATAACGAAAAGATGTTAGGCGAACTCATAGTCGGGATAGGAAAGTCAAATATTTCATAATCATTTCTATAGATATTTAACAGTTTAGAGAAAAGTGTTGAGTTGTTCTTGATAAGGTTAACGTACACATTCCTCTCCTTTGAGTTAGATGTGGCGTGCCATGTCGTTGCTCCAGCTAAACCATTGTTAGAACATTGAATGATATTTATCATAAGAACTAACTGTCTAGAGAAGCTCGAATAACTCTCAAATGATCCTTCGACACATTTTGATTCGCTAATACAGATACTAGCTGTTGTATCATTTTCGTTTTTTTGTAACCTGACGAATAATAACGAAGGAATATCGACTTCTTATACGTGGCGCCCATATTGCAAAACCTGTAAGATTTTGAACTAATAAGAACTATATACAATGATCAATCATTTGGTTTCTTAGGTAGAAACCCAATAGAATATCATTGCCAGACATTGTCTTATGGAAAGGAACTGTCTCAAACAGCGAGATGAGTGAATCCAACAGAAGTTATTCGTTTTGAGTATTTTCAAAAACTCACCAAGTATACGGACTCATATGAGCTAACTCATATTGGTAACGACGCGAATAGTTCAAATTTTCATCGACTTGTTTCAAGTTTTCCGCTAACCGTGTCAATACACAATCCATGTAATCTAAACTCTTCAAATCGCAATCGAAACACGTGCCCTCTCGGCAAGCTTCGCAATTTCCTTTCAGAAAATCGAAAGGCTCTCTGGAATTGAGATCAACCATTGGTTCAGTTTTGCGTAATTTCTTTTACCCTATGCATTTATTCATGAAGGCACTCATGAATCTTGTAAAGGGTTCGCGAACAAGTACTGTGATGTTATATCCGTTAGGTAGATGCTTGTGCATATCGTTGAAAGTGAAGAACTCATTTTTGTGCTCGCAAGCTCTTGAATAGAAAATTTTAATTTTCCTAAGAGATATGAATAGAACCTATGTGTCCACCATCCACTTTGAATGTCTCTTCCAGCTGAGTTAAACGCTTCATAATTGTACAGGTAGCAAAGTACATTCATCAACACGGTTGACATAACTTTTGGAATTTCACAATGTGCTAACTTGAAGTCATTCGCTATTTTAAAGGATTCTGTTATTCTTGCAAAGAGTGTTGTGCTGTTTCCTGGCATATCTGTGAAGAGAATCATGAGATTGAGATAAACACGACTAGTAAGCTTACCTTTCTTCTTCAACGCTTTCTCAATGTTTCGACGTACAGTATGAGTATATTCCATGACTTCATCCATGTTCAAGTCCAGTTGGAAATATATGTAGTAACGGATCCCCGCGATTATTAGAATTAAAGCTGAGAGAGAGCAAGCTACATTGAAATGCTTTTTCATAAGTCTCATCATGTACACGGCGAAAACTAAGGAAATGAACTGTCGCTCTCGCTCTTCAACCGAAAAACCATCTTGACGGAAAAACTTTCAATCTAATTACATGTGTTTATTATCTGAGATAATCTGGATTATTGCACCAGTTCGTCGAATCAAACGTATAAGAAGAGAAATTCGAATATAAGGAAGTTATTGAGCTAGTTCATAGTCAAATATCACATAATCATGGTAATAAATATTATTTAAAATAGTTAGTAATGTCTGATTGTTTCTTATTCTCGAACTAATTTCTTCCTTAACAACTAATGCATTCCCTGAGTGCTTCCATGTGATCTCATCTGCTCATAAGCTTTAACTTCTTTTACAATTTATAGAACATACCTGTCAGAGATTGAGCCACGAAGCTTGCTTTCTTCTGAGATGTATTGGACAACCTCAATATGCTGGCTATTTGGTTAGCCATGACATGGCGATCATTTCCAAAGATACCATGTCTTACGAAAAACGCTTTCCGATAAAACGTATCCATCTTGCAATACCTAGATATATTTCTATCTTCAAAGACTACGGGTTCAAAAAACATCGCTATACCATGTTATAGGCGCAAATTGCGAAATCTCATAGTTAAAAGTCCTCGGAGATCTTGAGTTTGCGGTCATTTCCTTTAAGGCTTTCTCTAATTGTTCAATTGTACAATGTAGATCATTTCTGGGACAGTTGAAACATGTTTCATTACGTACCATATTACTTACACTGCAAAAGAAATATTAAACAGGAGCTCTTAATAGAGTTAACACAGCTGTGTGCAAAAAGCTTGGGCGAAATTGAAAAAGAAAGAAGTTTTAACACTCACTAGGAGATTCAAAACTTATACATGAGCATTTCACTTATATTTGTTATAAATAGTTTCTTTAAGACTTACACGAGGCATTTAGTAACATAGTTACTGACAAACCGCTCGAAAGGATCTCTCACAACAACCAGACCTTTGAAATTGAATTCAGGAAACACTTTTTCTAGGCTTAAATAATCATTTAGTTCGTTTCGTCGGCGACAGGGTCTGAATGAATTTGTATTATTTGAGTGATAAGTAACCAACCTCAAATCCATCCAACCTTCCATTTTAACAGATTGATTTTCAAAATATTCCTCCGAGTCGTATAAATAGCAAACCAAGCTTGTCATTATGCTAGACATAACCTCAGGGATAGGACAATACGCCAATTTGAACTCGGGAACAATCTAGAGTACCAAGATAACAAACTGCTATGGAAAAAGTATATATCACTTGGAAATTTTCAGAAACTGATTGGAACGGCTCAACAAACACTTTGGAATCTAAGAATTGACGAACATGACGAGAATTAACTTATAAGCTCACCTCGCCTGCTTCTTGCAAGAACAATGTTCTGTCGTACAAGTTTTGTATAAGAGGAAACTTCATCCAGTATAACTCCAGACTCATGATTGTAACGGAAAATGTATACAAAATAAATCAGAATACAGACGAGTATAGTATGTGGAATATAAGAGTTAAAGCATCTCCTATGAATTGAATAAATATACTTCATTATCAACTTTCCTAAGCTTTGACCAAGTACACCTGCTTCGTCTGGGAACGATGAACAATCGAAACTTAAAAGCTAGGGGAGTTATCGCTTGGGAATCATCTTTTCCGAAATTCACCTGGGAAAACTATAATATAGCAAAGACAACCCTTTTAGGAGAACCTATACATAGAACAAGATCACTTCGAAACACTTTGAAACAAAACATGACTTTTGCATGGATATTCAGTCTTTCAACAGATGGTCTCAATGATAAAGTTATTAGGCGCTCTCTGATCTCTAGCAGATGTATAATCAACTTTGCCAGCTT
Organism: Auanema sp. JU1783; assembly: GCA_943334845.2. Taxonomy (NCBI): domain Eukaryota; kingdom Metazoa; phylum Nematoda; class Chromadorea; order Rhabditida; family Rhabditidae; genus Auanema; species Auanema sp. JU1783. The sequence goes on along the minus strand of CALQYR020007359.1, from coordinate 272,531 downwards.
ATGAAGAATCGTAATGAAATAGAGAAAAGAAAACTTTCAGTTTTAAAGATGAAAGTTCAAGAACTACAGTGAATCAAAACTATTTTTATGTTTCTTTGATTGAACATTATTTTAAAACTTCTCAGGAGAAATAACAACTGCAATAACAACTAAACAATCAATCAACAACAAGCTTAACGTATGAGGGGGAAGACATTATGAAACAGTCACCGGATGCACGATACTACGGAATTCAAGGGATACCTATCCGAACGCATTAAAGCATAGCATCTTGACTATTAGGCGAAAGAGAAAACAAACATTGAATTTAGAATATAAAAATTGCCATGCCTATTTCTTATTTTTGATTTTTTGGACCAAGTATTTAACACGACGTATGCAGGCTTTCTTGCTCTTGGTTCCAACTTCAGTAGAAATCTGAAACATTTTCGTGAAAACATATCAGTATGATCTAGTGACCTTGTCGAATCTGTCTGGATCAGAAGAAGGAATTTTTTTCAGAGCTGCTTCCAATAACTTTTGCTCATCAGGAGTCCACACATCCTCATCAGGCAGAGCAGTACCTAATGTGTTTTGGGTGGTAGACGGGAGCTTCACAGCCATTCCTTGAACAGCTTTACTCTGGAAAGTTGTACATGTATGTATTCATTAGAAAAACAGAACTGACTTGTTTAATAACTTGCTTTTCATTTTTTGGTGGTAAACTTTTATCTTTTCTGTGTTCGTTTATATAATCGGCAATTTGTATCCAACGATCCACAGTACCCGCGGGGAACGTGTTTGAAGCCTGAGAAAGATCGATGATATTGAATTGTGGTGAACCGTACTTTGACTAAGAGTTGAATTTCCTCATTAGACCATGTAGCAGCTTTCTCAATATCCTTAGACTTGTCCTCCACTTTGACTATGTTCTTTTTACTACCAAAAGTTTTATGATTGATCTGAAAGTAACAATAGTTTTATTCAGTAACGAATGTCTCACCTCCGCTTCTTCGATAGCACTCCGTACCTCATCTTCAACAGATAACAGTTCAATATTATCACATAAATCTGCGATGGCATCCGTGCTGAGAGTGAAACAAATCTGGAAAATCTCCCTGTCTACATTCGAAAATATATAACACTGACTCTCTCGATTCTTTCCATTTCACGTAGCTTATCTTCGCCTGATTCGGCCCAATGCCCGGCTTCATCAGCTAGTTTCTTCAATCGGCGACGTTGGGCATTTGCAGCTTTCTTGAGGAGTTCCTTCTCTTTCTTCTCCCTTTCCTTCAATATATCATAATTTGTATATATCATCAACACAAAGATTACTTTTTCTTCCTTTAACCTTTTCTGTTCTTCTTCTTTTGCTAAGCGTTCGGCTTCTTCTTTCTCTCTCTTCTCACGCTCAACAGCTTCTTGTTTCTCTCTCAAGACTCTTTGCTTCTCCTCCTTCTTTTTGTCTTTCGCCTAAAATATCACAGACTGATATATTTTCTTAATATATTAAACCTCTTTTTCTTCTCGTTTTATTCTAACGACTCTAGGGTCTTTACCATATGCCATCTCTACAAGCTTACGAATTCTTTTGACTTCTTCTTTCCTACGACGTTCTCTTTCAGCCTAAAGGATTTGTTCGGGAAATTACACAGTTAGCTTGTGGATTACCTTATTCTGCTTCTCCATTTCTCTTCTTTCGTAACGATCTTCTCCTCTCTCCTTATCTTCCTCATCAAGATAGGAGAACTCTCTCCAAGATTGGAAGTCAAACCAGAAGTTATAGAACTCAATAACATCATCTCGAGGAGCATCAAGTTTGCCAAGCGATGGTACAGGTTTCTTACTAGACCACCTGAATCGAAACGACAGAATAAAATGTTATATTATAGCCACGATCACCTAGCGTTTATCTCGAAGATGGGAGCTAACTCCTTGAAGAAGTTGTCCTTGTTTATACTCTTTTCAGTAGGGATAGTATCATCGAATTTGTGATCAACAGAGTCATAGGCCAACCTTTTGGATTCGGACATGCCTAATTGTTCATATGCCTGAGTAAATAAATATTTCAACTGAAGGAAAGTGAAACATACCTTTGTAATACAGGTAAAGTATTCTTCGGATCCATTAGGAAGAGTTTCACCTCTGTGCTTCTTTTTATCAGGGTGGTGCTTGAGTACTTTTCTTCTATCTGCAATGAAACCATCAATAACTAGAAAGAAAGAAAAACTGACAGCAAGTTCTAATATCAGCCATGGTAGCCTGCCATCTTAATTTGGACAATCCTAATACTTTGTAATGATCTTGATTCTTAGTATCATTAGGATTTAACTTAGTTAAATATTTCCAATACTTTTCGCCTTCGTTATCATACAATTTGGACCTATCAGCATCCTCCTTCAAGAGAAAAATCTAATAATCGCAAAATGAAAAAAAAAACCTCATCAGGACTAGGACTTGTCTCGAGTTCGACATTTTTAAAAACTGGTAAAGTGTCCTTCCGGAGCGTTAATTTATCACGGACTAAGCTAACTTCATAGGATAAACCTGCTTCTTCAACAAATTTAGCTCTAGGCAAAAACCCATAAACGGCGAGAGCAAGTGTTTCACTCGCAGTCATCTAAAAAAGCAAGAAGTTAAAAGATTGAAGAAATTAAAAATTGAACGTGAATTTAAACATAATCGTGCTTTTAGGAAAAAAATGTAAGAAAGTGAATGTGCTCCAATGCGAATTTGGGTAAAGAAGATTACGGTAACCCGCCAAAAAAGAAAATTTTCAAAGTTATCAAATCGAAGACGTGAATTCTTCCAGCAATTAAGGTAAAAAGAAGTTTTAACGATGACGGACACTAAGACGAAAGGATCCATCTCTCTTAAAGGATCTGCTCAGCTTGTACAAGAGTTTTTCCGTAAGTTTACAGCTTTTAAACGCTTTTTTAATATATATATGAAAGGTTGCAAGATAAAAACCTCGAAAATTAATGAATTTTCAGATTATGGTATAAATAATATTCTCTACCAAAGAGGAATTTATCCTGGTGATAGTTTCAAACGCGAAAAAAAGTATGGTCTTACCTTATTAGTCACCAATGACTCCAAGTTGCATACGTTCTTAGAGCCACTGTTGAAACAAATAGAATGTAAGTGTGTTTGAGCATAATGTTTATTGTGCGCTTTCTTCAGATTGGCTCTCGAAAAAGCAATTGAAACGTCTTGTTTTGGTGATTTCTGAAATTAAAACGAAAGAAGTTGTTGAAAGATGGGAGTTCAATATCGAAACGGAGGATCTCAACGAGGATGGGTACGTATTTTTTGTAACAGATGTGACCTAAGATGGCTAAAGAGCTATCGATACAATTGATACTTATTTGATTGTTTGTTTAAGTGTTATATAATTTAATTTCAGCGAAAACTCTACGCGACAGAAGGATGAAAAGAAAATTCGTCAAGAAATGGCGGATGTAATCAGGTTAGTATCATTAATATCCGTTAGAGGCACTCCGAATTATGGTCCAAAATAATATCATTTACCTAATTATGCCATTTTTTGTATGATCTATTAGTAACAAAGCGCTTATCTATATTAAGAAACGTACACAGATGGTATAATAGGATCTCCTAATATGCACTCTTTGAATCCCTATTGTCTTCTTGACTGAGCAACTTTTTGTATTAAAATTGTTTTGTTTAGACAAATAACTGCGTCTGTCACATTCTTACCTCTTCTGGAAGAACAATGCTCATTTGATGTTTTAATCTACACAGGAAAGACTACTGAGGCTCCTGAAGATTGGACAGAAAGTGGAGCATGTCTAATCAAGAATAGTGAACAAGTAAGAAATCGTATTGAAGCTGCTCAAGCCATTCGTTTTAGGTGCAATTGAGATCTTTCTCAACTTCTGTACATAGTGTAAATACAAACGTCCAGTACAAGGTTGATTATTAAGAATATCGCCTTGTTAAGCTCTTCTACCTCGTCTACTTATCGGCTCGCTTCTTCTTACGTTGTCAAATATAATTTGTTACAAGTTTCACACTGCACTAAACAAGTTGAGCACCTACCCTGTTCTTACAAGAAAACTCGAAGTCTCATGCCCGAGCTGCTGATCGTATCTTATAGTCGTCTTCTTCGTTCTTCGTTTGTTGTTACCTTCCTTAGTTGTGCTTTCGGTCTGTTTATGAAGTTGAACAACTAACTATTATCCAAGTCAACGAACATAAAAGACAGCTTCTAATTGCTCACTGTGGGAGATCTTTCGCGTTTTGAGACATGTTTTACAAGGGTCATCAGAGTTCAATAGTGTCCTTAATATGGTTTGTATGCGATACTCAACTATTATTTTGTTCATAAACTTTATTAGTGAACCCATAAAAAATGAATTATTATGTACATTGACTTGTTGGCATGTGAGATGGAATCTTAGTAAGTATGTTGATTAGTGGAATAGTAGAACGGCTTGTAATCAGGCGAGGGAAAACACTCGGAATATGATGGAGAGGGATCACTTTGTATGCTTCCTTCACAATGATTTTCTGGTTCTCCTTGGGATAGTATACTGCTCAAGTATCGGATATAACTGGAACAAGAAAATATTAAACCTTGAGTAGCTGGTTAACACTTACCCTTGGGCGACTCGGAGTGTTTCAATTTTTGTCATTTTTGGTTCGTCTGGTAACTGGGGAAGAATTGTACGAAGATGCTCCAGGGCATCGTTTAAACTATTCATTCTTCTTCTTTCTCGAGCATTTGCCTGAAGAAATTAAAATGATATTACGAGAGTATTAATTGAAATATTACCTTATCTCTACGGACAACTCTGGCACGTTCAATAGTGGCTGGACTACGTTTCCGACATCTATATCTCCGTTTTTCTCGTTTCTAGAAATAAGTTATGAAATATAATAACATGAATTGCTTAGACTTACCATTTCTGGAGCAGGAATAGATTGACTAGGGCAAGAAGCGGGATAGTTGTAAGTATAAAATGATGGCGAAGTCATAGGTGAATTCATTTCACTCATGTTGAATGGAAGAAGTTTTAAAAAATTCAGGAGATGTGTGTATGCACTCTTGTATGAGCTCAAAACTGACTGATTCAACTCTGGAGCTGGAAAGGGGCGGTCTAGTGCGGGTGTAGATGGGCGTGGCTTTTGTACTGCAATTCTGGAGACAGTTCCTGGGTCAGATAGCTTAAATTGGATTATTGCTACTTTCGAGGATTAGTAATGGGAGGAGATTTAAAGAACAACCTACAGTTATGCTGTTGTTTCTGTATGCTGGATTACGTCAGAGGTCAATAGGTGTAAACGATAACATGACCGATGAGGTTAAGCTGGTGTCTGGGTAATATATAGTTACTTTTGAATTTTGAGAATGCTAATTAGCATTAACTAGTTTCTTCCAGCACTTCATATATTTTCACATTTTCTATGGATTCATGAACAGCTTTCTTCTTCTCACCACAAACAAAATAACTATTCTAGCAGGAGGAAAATTATTGCAACCGTGTCTTCTTCGCTCGCATGAAAAATGAAACAATATCGCACTCGTATTTCTACGTGGACCCACGTGACGGAGGGAAAACATTTCACGGTTAGCTAATGTTCATACTCCCTTTATTCGGTTTGGTATTCAACTTAGCATGTCGATCGGATTTTTTTCAGTGATTCCTATTTTTAACTATTCATATTAAATTTTATTTCATGAGCAGCAGATCTTCATTTATGGGCCATCTGGGTAAAGTGACGTACAAGAGTAGTACCTCATAAGGTGCCGGTTTTCCTACGGCATTAGTTGTCCTGCTGTTCAAAATGCAGCCACCCCAGTTTTTTCACATGGTTATTTCCCTTAGTTTGGCGGTAGCTTTTGAAGCACAGGTGATGGTACATGCTTATCTGCTTTGCAATAGTAGCAAGAAAAAAACGTGAATTAGACTTCATTCGACGATTTGGTTGTACTTGATTTTGTCAAAACAACAGAAGATACCGTCACTTAGGAAATGTTTTGAAATTATGCAACGAAAACTATGGGGTCAAGATACACAACGGGTGTTCATGACTTCCAACCTTTCCGATCCATCATCTCAAAAACACTTTTAAAGCTTTACGTCATGTCAAGATTAGACCACTTCAGCTTTGAAGATGGATCACCGTGGCATGACAGTCTCTACCTGTAGGGTCAAGTGTTCACAAAGGTTGTTAACATATCGCTTACAGCATGAGCTCGATCAAAGAATACAATAGTAATTAATGACAAAAAGTAGGCTGTGAATATATTTTAAAGAATCAACAATAACCCATATGGTGAGTTTTGGGAAAAGGGTGACAGACCACAACATAGGGTGTCATACGGTTAAAAGACATCATGCACTTGAATTTTACAGTCTTTATGGTTATTAGAAGCCATTAAAATGTCGTCGAGATGTGATTTGGAAGTATGATTGAGTCTTTAGGGAAATGGAAATGTAAATCATGGAATCACCAGCTCTAAACGGTCTACAACTGTCGCGAGAATTTATAAGCTTTGCTGTTCCTTATCGAGGTTTTATGTATCAAATGAGCAAATAATGTGTTTCGAGGATATCCTATGTCTTATCCGATTTTTTTCTAATTCGGATTAGAAAGTAACAATTTTTGAGCTAATGTTACTAGTTTATTGGATTAGCAAATCAGCTTAGACGTAATACCCACCTGTCCCATGTAAGGTGTCCATGGACTCAATCCAATGGCTGTAATTTCATACATTCTCCCCTGTTAGCCGGTCAATCGAGATGATGCAATTCGAGGACTGTTTTATTAAAAGGAATTACATAAGTACACAGTAATTGGATTAATTGTCCAAATTCCATATGAATACGAAAGATTCAATTGACAGATGGCAAAAATATCAAATTATTCAACGAGATCCAATTCATCTTTTAATTTATGTGTTTTTTCTTGACTTCCAGTGCTGTTTGAATCATGTCTCTACACAAAAGAACTCAGTAGCTCGGGAGTCAAGTTCTGAATCGTTAAACGTATCGCTTTTCTTAAGTTCTTCTTCTCTCAGCGATCTCAACCATACCTTTGATGGTGCATCGTGAACTGAAGTTTTGTTACAAACACTGTTTGATTTCTTGCTTTTTACGAGCATTCAAATTCTCTATTCTTTATTCAAGTATCGAAGAAACTGTCGACTAAGTCTTAAAATGTAACAAAAATACCAAATTTCTATTATTTTATTTTATTCGCCGTACGTCGTCATTATCTGAAGGTAATGCTTTTTTGTCATTTGACGGTTTCTCTAAATAACGAGTACTGAACGATTCGTATGGTGCTCCACTCCATAATTTTTTCATCAAGTTTTCTTCATAATCCAGAGAATCGTTAATACCCATGAGGAGAGGATTCTCGTCGACTTCATCCCATCCTTTCAGTAAATTCAAAGCTCTTCCGTACTCCTCATTTGTGATAACCTAAGTATAACCAGATCAGTTATGTTATCGACTATATGTAGTTACCATCTCGTCAGGTGGATATAAGCCAGCTGCGACGTACCTGCTTTCTGCATTCAGGAAGTTGAAGGTGGCAATGGCATCTTCCTGAAACCGTGTCTTACTCTACTTATCTCATTTAATCTTACCGTGTCCATTATCTCCAAACCTATTTTATGCTCTTTCAGAAATGGGTGAACTCTTTGACGAACTCTAAAAACACATAAAGGAACACGATTCTTTTGTACAGAACATACTTGTCAATGTTCTTCTTATCTCCAACTCCCAGAACCAAGATGTCAATTTTAGGTTCTAATGCTACGAAAAGCGACAAAGAATCCGGAGTTATATCATTATGCGTTGGAACTCTCCATGATAAAACTGTTTTGGGGAACAGAGCAACTGGACCGTATCTAAGAGAAGTCAGCTTTGTTGAATTAAGACTGAGCTATACTTACAAGAATTGGCCATCAATCATTCGAAAACCATAACAGGAAAGACCTCTAACGCCAATTTGTTTTGACTCCAACATTTCACTTGATAGCATAGATACCCTGCTTCTTTGGCTCATATCACTATCGCCCAAAGGTGTTATGTGAAATCCATCCAGTACACCTTCAAATCAATGCATGTTATATTTATACTAAGATTATTTCTAGTACCTGTATCACCTCTTGAGGCCTCTGAGAAAGCTCTAGATATTATGCGTGATGATTGAGAGATCAACCGAGAGGATAAGTTCATTTCTACAATCTTTTATGATATAGAAACTCAGGAACCAAGTACGTATCGGAATGATACCGAAAAAATGTGAACAAAGATATAGCAGAAGAATTTTTTATTAAAACTAAAAGCTCTATTCTTTAAGAATCACAATATCAAGTACACGAATCACTGTGGAATGCTGTAAGGCACGAACGATATGGCAAGAAAATGGGAAAAAAAGTAAAACGAAATTATACAGGAGTTGCTTTCTCACTCGGAATATTATCAGTCACAGAATCTTCAAAGATTTCTTCGTCTTCTTTCACATCCATAACTACTTTCTTCATGTTTGCTGGAACTTCCTATAAAATATAGAAATTCACTAACTGCATGGAACTCATACGCTTTGCCAATCAGGAATCGCCTTCGGCGCACCGATAGGAGCGAAGGCATCTCGATTAACAAGCAAGCTGGTGATATTATTGATTCCTTTCTTAAAGCACAACTATTTACTTTTAAATCAATCTTTAGCAAACCTCCAAAGAAGAAATGTCCACTTGGGTCTCAGATAATTGAGTGAGTGCTTGTGTTGTTTGCGACACACTGTCCAGAACAAACTTCATTGAATTTTGCAACTCGTTAACTTGAGACTGTAAAGATCGTTTTACGCTTCTCATAGAGCAAGGATAAGTGAACCTGAAGCCTTCTCAACTCCAAAGAAGCGGGGTCGGGGATATCGAAAAACTTGGGTAGTACGTAAGATCGTAAGAAGCGATATCCCGCGTACGAAACACTTCCAATCACTAGAACAGATTGAGCGAACGAGGTAGCTCTGCAGAAAAAATTATCCGAAGCTGATTCAATAAATAACAAACTTATTGTAATTAGATGTAGGAAGTGGATGGTATATATGATCACTCTGAACAGGGGCACTCAAAGCTTGTTCGGGTATTGAAGCTCTGGCTTCGGAAATTTCTGCAGGTGTGACGCCTTGAACAATTAGCGAGGTTAAATTGCTCTATAGAACACAATCAACCTTTACTGATGAGAAACTGTCTCTGTTCTTCAAATGGAGTACTACGCACTTTGTCTGTGAGCATGAACTTTCGAGCGGCTTCGACCATTTCAGGTCGGTTTGAGGATTGATCATCCACCATCTAAAAAAGTGTCTTATGAACGAAGTGAGATGTAGGAAACAGATAAACGAAGGAATGAACTCTTCTAAGATGAACCCAATCATTAAACTATCACATTATTCATAATACCTGTGTAATAATACAACCAGTAATACTATTTTTCTATACATTTATACAGTAAATTAAATTAGATGAGAAATAAATTATTGTAGAAGTTTCTTAAGTATATCTAGGTTCTTGTACAAAGCGTCGGAGAACTGAGCAGCGTCTTTTTGTGACTGAAATTATCGTCAAACATATAAGACAAATTATTGATTATCGGCTTACTTTATGGCTTGAAATCACAGCTCCTAATTTGGAAGCAACTACATTATAGCCGACGCCGAAACCATCTCCTACAACCGGACCGAATCCTGAAAAAGAATTAGGAACTCGAAGAGAGAATAAATAAAACCTCCGAAAACAATAGTTTCAGTAGAGAGAGTGCTGGTTGAAAGGACGAAATGACCCATTCTATTATATCCAGCATCCTGAAAATCTGGAGAGATGCAAAAGAGCTCAAGAGAAACTGACGTTGTAGAATGCTGGAAGATCTTTTCCTAAACGTTGAGCACTGATCTTAAGACCAAGTAAGTGGCGATCGAAACCTTGTCCTACAAAAAATCAATTACAGGACGTGTATGCTGGAGTGATTAGTATGATATCAATAATGTTACTCAGATAAGATAGGAAAACAAACAAAATAACTAACCCATAGAAGCTTCCTTAACTAGTTGACTGTGGTCATTCGAACACTTCTTTAAAAGTTCTCTGACATCAGTTTTTCCCTGTTCCAAAATAGCTAAGGTTGCTTCACGAGTAGCAGATGTAGCAGATCTTTGTGAGAATAGTCAAAAACCCGAAATTTGATAAATGAAAACCTCATGCATTCGGTTCTACCCTTGAGGAAAGCAGCAGTAGAACATGACTCATAAGTGGGAACAAACTCCTTGTAAAGTGAGTAGAAGGCCATCTAAACCAATTTTGATAAACTCACTGATGGAGAGAGAGTTTACCTGAATAGCCAATTGCATTACCGAATCAGGAGAGAGTTTGGTTTTCTTGATCGTATCTCTATTCATTCCAGGATATTCCATCGTAGCAAAATCAAGACCTTCATTGGCTTTCACATGAGTTGTTTGAGCCGAACTTATCGTATTACGGATCGAATCGGTCAACTTGAAGTCTTCGAACGAGATATTTACAGGATTCCAAGTAAGCGCTTACTGATCTCATGCACATTTCCAGGGTTCACAGCCGAGGGAGCATCATCAGGAGAAACAAAATGGTGTTTGCACGTGTCTTTGAAAGATTCTTCCATCAAACGGAGAACAGCAACACCATCTCCCCAAGAATGCTCAAAATTAATTGTAGCTTGCCCATTGCCTAAAACAACTCAAATCACAGACCAATTTCCCAATTGGTATTAACCATCTACGATTAGCTGGAAACATTTGTCGAACCAACGATTTTTTCCTTCGTCTCCGATTAATAGAGATTTAACAAGTCTACAACCATTTTTATTTTCAAAACACGAGAACCGCAAACCTTTTGTGTTCTTCAGTTTTCAAATCGTCTAAGCACAGAGCAAACAGAGCTCCATCAACAGCACGGAGTTGTTCATGATTACCGGCATTTTCTAACTCTAATCTAGTTGAAGCCCATTGGTTTCTTTCCATGGTGGTCAGAGAACCTTAAGTGTTATAGATACACAGAATAAAAAACCAATAGACTTACCAACACAATCTTGGGGTTGTTGATCAGTTGCAGTATTTAGGATATGAGCGAGAGATGAATGGATATCAGATGGAGGAAGGATGTTTCCTTAAAGAAATAAATTTTAAAAATAAGAAAGTGTTATAAACCTTTGTCATCGAAAATACGAACTGAAAACAGACGTCCTTTGTGAATAGCGAGGAAGTGTTTAGCACTGGAATCCTGAAAACCATAATATTCAAGGGTTTGTGAACGATAAAAGTACTGTGTAAAGAACATCTTTTCCTTTTGTTGGGATACGGTTGCCATTGAATAGGGAGCCATACTGGCTCATATCCAATGGAAATGCTTTAAATGCCACTGCTCCGAACCATGATAGACTAGGTGGTAAAGTCCTATGATAGAATGTAAAGACCAAGAAATGAATAATTATAAATGTACTTGCAAACTTTTCGGAAAAATGGGGTATCACTCTTCTTAGGATTCATATGGAACACCTCGGGTCCCAAAATATTAGCATCCAAGGACTTCTTGAAACGAGCGTACGATATCGCGAAATTTGTTGCACGGCTTAGCTGCGAAAGTTTTAACTCAGTAATGACATCAAATAATATGATACCTGATGATTAAAACGAGCATCGTGATCAGGAGCATACATCATAAAAGGATTGAAGTTCACGGGACATGGTACTCGTGCGCTCAAATACATATCAAACCAAGGATCGGATATGTAGCTCGTGGTTTTATGCGCTTTATCATAATCCAGCAAAGCTTTCTGCAGTTCTGAACTCACCTAGGTAATTAGTTTAAGAGCATGAAAGATTACCTGGTCCATCAGTTTTCTCAAAGTCTCTTATTGCTTTCTCTGTACCGGCATAATCACTCTCAGAAAGAACAGGCTTCGCACTGGCCAAATACCTGAAAAGGAGAGAACTATGTACTACCCTAAACAGTGTGACGCACCTGTTTACTGAATCTTCGAGCTTAGGTATTGGTAGTCTTCGAAGACTTTTTTGGAAATGATATGAGGGAATTTCACTTCTCTGGAGGAATTGATAGTCATCGCCTGTCAGAGTAGAAGAACTGAAACATCTTGAGCATATGCCGAAAAAAAGAAAAAATTACCTGCGATTGCTAACTCCACGGACTACACGAGTCAAGGATAAAGCACGATCTGCTCGAATCATGCCGCTGTATTCGAGTAATATATGAGCCAGAAACGGAAAGACAATAGGAGAAACTGCGTTCACCGAAGATGTAGAATGATAACAACCAGAGCTGATCAAAGTACGCGGAACACGCTCACTTCTCTAATTTCTCTATGTCACAGACACTGTCTCGTAGGTCGCAGTATATCGTCCACCAAAATTTCAACTAGCAAACTCCTTTCGCTTTCGTCATTTAGCTTTACATTTTTCTTAATATTATGCATAATTGTGAATAAGAAGTTCTTCTTTGTCTTTTTTATTCTTCAAATTCACTTTTTGTAAGTCATTTCTTATTCTAGATCTCAATATGTTCCGTATGCAACAAGCCCCTTCTGGTCCCGAACCAATTAATACTCGCTTTGAAATTGTAAATACAGTCTACAATGATCCATTCAAATGGTAAGTGTGTATTATCCATATGACCAATCGTACAATTCTTATATTTCAGGGGAATTTTCAAAGGATTACTCGGATTTGCTGCAGGAGTAGTTATCGCTAGAAGCGTTAGTGAAGAGTGGGCAACTGCTGTTTAAGTCTTTAATAGTTTAGTCATTGTTGATTGTTGGATTTTGCATAGATTATCAATACCGTAATAATAAATTTTCTTTTATAGTCATAGTCTCGAATGCTGGTGTTCTGTGAAATTTCTTCCAAATAAGAAATTAATATGAATCGATATATGCAGATAAAAAATAGTTGCGATCTTTGTGATCTGAAATTACGATAAAATTTCGATATCGCCATTGGGCGGAGCTAAACGTCGTACCCTTTCCCTGTTCTCAGGAACCGTCTCTACTTCTGTGACTGAAGGATCACTCAAGAATGTTCATACTTACCTTCTATGCCCTGACTGCTGTATGCGGAGTTCTATTTCTATACACAAGGAGTAAAGTTGAAAACAATGATGATTCCTTCTTCAAAGGCTTTCAACGTACATATATTGTGGTATATTTGATGGCTGTTGGTTAGTATATAATTTTTTTCATTTCTATAGTTTCTCTTTTGTTTCTTTGAATAGTTTTTTTGACTATCATGTTGCTCAGATGAGCCCTTTTTTCAGTTTGAAATTTTGTGAGAACGTGTAGTTTATTCAACCACTCTGTAACGTTTTGAAAAAAAATTGAAAAATGATCAGTTCGAGCTCGCGTAGGTGAGGTTACTTGATTATGTTTGACTCGCATATGAGAGCTAGGAGCTGAGCTATTTTGTGCTCATTACCAATATATCGATGGATAGGCAAGCAAATAGAACTCTATTCTTGATTTGTCTTCCTTTGGCTAGCTGTTACTCTTGTGTCCCTTGTTTTTGTTCTCTGTATTTAGACAGTTGTTAAGGTACTGAATAGACGTTTATCCATAAATCGATTGTTAGTGTATAGAGGAAATTGATTACCAGAATGAAGTTTGAATAACGTGAATGCTTTACAGCCGGCGACTGGCTCCAAGGTCCTCATGTATATGCTCTCTACGATTCTTATGGAATGTCAAAGCACCAAATTGAAATACTATTCATCGCAGGCTTTGGATCCAGTTTAGTCTTTGGAACAATAGTTGGATCTTTTGCTGATAAATTGTGAGTAGTATATCCATAAACAGTTAAATGAGAGGCAAATCTGATTGCTTTCAGTGGTCGAAGAAACAACTGTATCATCTATGGCCTTTTATACGGAGCATCATGTATCACAAAGCATTTCGCTTCTATTGAGATCTTGATGATTGGAAGATTCTTGGGTGGCATGGCCACAAGCATTCTTTATTCAGCTTTCGAATCCTGGCTTGTTTGCGAGCATAACAAGGTAAAGCTATCCCATCTCTTGTTAATATCTCTGGCGTTTGATTTAATCGAGATCATGACTTGGTCTAGCAATGAGGCTATCTGAAAGATCTTTCTTTCGCTAATAGCAAGATTTGAGGAAACGCAATGAAAGTTCTTTGTTTCAACTCTTTTTCAGAGAGGGTTTTCCGATTCCCAATTAGGAATTGTTTTTTCTCATGCGGCACTTGGTAATTCTTTAGTAGCTATTGTCTCTGGTGTCATAGCTCAATTCGTCGCTGACCAATTTGGATTTGTGTCAGTACCTTATGATCATTTCATGAATATACAGTTTCTTTATTCTGTAGAGCTCCTTTCGATGTTGCTTTAGCAGTTCTTGGACTCATGTGTGTTGTTCTTATGAACACTTGGCCTGAAAACTATGGAAATGAAAATGCTGCTGTGCAAGAATCTTTTTCTAAAGCTATTGCAACTATTCGATATGGTTCGTCTTTGTAGGAGGGAAAATACATATTACATGAAGAACTGTTTATAGATGTAAAAATTCTTTGTTTGGGTCTTGTCCAATCTCTTTTCGAAGGTTCAATGTACGTTTTTGTACTTGAATGGACACCAGCTTTAACTCAGGTATTCAGTGTTTCATGCTTGTTTTCTCGAATCTCGAATTAAGGCCGTGAAATATGAAGGAATATATGACAATATTCCTCATGGATATATTTTCGCTGCTTTCATGGTGGCCACCATGATGGGCTCTTCCATTTTCAAGGTTATCTCCAAATCTTCACCACCTGAAGATTTCATGAGGTAGAAACAGTTTGACGAATGGTTTTTCATCCTCTCTCTTCAGATATGTTTTATTATTAAGTGCTTTCTGTCTATCCGTGCCAATCATGGCACCAGATAACAGTACTCTCATCTTCTTGTCTTTCATACTGTTCGAGGTTTGGTGCTAACTTGGAAATAATGTTATACTGTTTACTGTAAGGTTTGCGTTGGTATTTTCTGGCCTGCAATGGGATGCCTGCGAGGAGCTTATATCTCTGAGGATACACGATCTACTACTATTAATCTATTCAGAATTCCATTGAACATTATCGTTGTTTTCATTTTACTACAGGTATTCAGAAAAATTGAATACAAGAAGTAGAAATACTTTCTTTCAGAACTTCTCTATGATTGCAATTTTCAAGTTCTGCGTTCTTTTCTTGTTCTTGGCTGCAACGGCTCAGCAATGCCTTTTCAGGTTGGTCAAGGGAAGCAAAACGGCGGAATAGTTCATGTTAACAGTCCCACGTGTATTGAATGTCCTTGTCATACCTATCAGCTTAATCTGTACTTCTCACCAATCAGTGTTAATATTATTTATATCAACCGGTGAATTTCAGTTGCACTGTGGATAACATACCAAAGAAAGTCATTTCTGAGATTTTTTAAAAATTTCTTCGTTGCTCCTAGAGATAAGAAGAAATCTTTTTTCGTGGTATTCTATCAATTGCCATCAACGACGATGTTTGAAATCAAACACAGTAGTTCGTTCACTCCTGTTTTAAAATATAGGAAAATAAATATTTATTGAACTAAGCCTATGTTGTTGTAAAAATCAATTTTACTTTTTTACCAGGAAAGGACAGACATCTATAATATATATGTCCTTTCCTGAAGAGGTGAGATGTTGATCTTGATCCGAAGCACTGAACTGTTGATGTGAAAACTGGAATAGGATGTACTCGTTAAACCCAACTCATAGTTGAAGAGGGCAATATTTTTAAACAAAGAAAATTCATCTTTTCACTTTTGAAATCCGAATTTGGAATAGAATAGGAAAAAGATTTTCAGATAACATCATAACATCATCACATTAATTCATGACGCGATCATGTCTGGATTTGTGTATGTAGCAGTTCATCAATGACATATGTAATAATATATTTGAAACATCAAACTAAATTCGAACATGCTCTGATTAGAGTTTCTCTTTGATTGTTTGACTTTTCATTTGAAACGTAGACATCATGGTCATATGGGCTATGGAGTCAATGAGTTCAGTAGTTTAACAACTGTTCAAATATAGGATATATAGATCAGGAACACTTCTCTATTTATTCACTTCTTCACCAATGAAGCAACCACAAGTCCGGCAGAGCTCCGGTCTCATGAATCCAACTTTATCGGTCAACCTTCAGGTCGTTTCTCGTTACAACTTTAAAGAGAGTTCATCAAAAATAAATATTTATTAAGTTCAAAACTTCAATGAGCATGGGGATGATATTAAGTTGGGAATATTAGTAAACCAGAACAAATCAAAACTAGAGAGAACATGAGATAATCGGAATCTTCGTACGAAAATTATTGGCAAAAAAAAAATAATCAAACAACACTATAATACAAGCACCAGTTATTTGTCAGAAAAGAGGATCGTAAAATGGTAGTAACTTTTGTACAACGCTTTAATGGTAGGAAGAAGCTTGATTGGATGATACAGAGCTGTCGAGATCGGTCTCCAATGTCGTTGATGGTGTTGAGAAAGTGCTTTGGTTGTGTCTATTCTATAATGTTAAAGGATAGTTTTCTTATAAGTGCATTTATGAGCCATACGTCTGGTCGGCGATAAATATCGGTCGACAACTCTCCACCACTTTCTCGCGATGAACCGTCGGAATTCCTGGAAGGTGGAGGCATACCGTATTCCATAATCGGTAAATTCGATCGCCTCTGTTTTTGCTGAAACCATAGATCAGAACAACTCCTTTGATGACGTTTTCAAACCTTCACCGAAGCAAAACTATCGACCGATCGAGCAACATCATATTTGCTTCCCATATCTCAAAATATTATTATTATTATTATGCATTCTCATATATCAAAGGTACCAGGAATCTTATTGGAATCCAAAATCCAAAAATCAGTGGGAGCAGCTGACGGAGGAATTGTTTTAGAGATCTTCGGAGTATTATCGAATCGTTTGGTGTTTCTATTCCTCCATAATAGGCATCCGAATATAATATTGATGGTGAAACCTAGTGTTGAACAAACTGAAAAAGAAGAATGAACAACTTCTGAATGGAAAAATAAACCTGTTAAAAATATGCATAGAGCATATAAAATATCAACATCAGCTGGTCTTATGCATTCATCATAGTGTTGAGATCTCGGTTCGAGTGTTGAAGGCAAAGTGGACGTCGAAACTATTGATACGTTCTGTGTTTTTATTATCTCTGTAGAAGTAATTGGCACATCGTCTTGAATAATACTATCTGAAAAAACAAAAACTAGTCTTTATTTTGATTCTCACGTATTGGTAAGCAGTTTCCGTGAAACTACACGTATACGAGTAACTTTCATTTCGTAATATCATTCACTCGGAACGGTTGTTCATTCCTGCAAGCTTAGTTCAGAAATATTATTCACCTATTATAGGACGTCTGAATGCTTTCTTGTCCAAGATTTTGATTGTGGTACTAACATCATCAACATCCGAGTCAATTTCCATAGTTGTTGTTTCTTCTAACAGCTTTGGTATTTCATTAGATGTCGTATTACAGTCGTAATCCTTAATGATTTCTTGTTCTTACTGGTACTGAGAACAAAATAAAACCTCGCAACTGCCGTCACATGTATGAACATCACAACTAATCGTCATAAGGTTGCTGGACGGAAATCGAAACATTGAAGGAAATGATGAAGTGAATCCAGATGGTCCCCTGACAAAATCTCCAAAAAGTGCTGGAAACACAGAGCATCCGCGGAAATCAGTCAACTAAAGAAGATTTATAACTACTGCAAAAGAAACTTTTCAAAAACCTGGACGATCTCTTTGTCATCGGCATACGAAACACATTTGCCAACGGTGAAATCTTTTGATCGGTCAAAAGATGAGATACGAACACTATAAGGTGAAGCATAACGCACTTCCTGCAGTCCATAATTGTCGTGATCATAAACCTCCAAGTGATAAAAAGAAGAATTGAGGCTGAATGAAATCACATAATTTTGAAAATATGCTCCCATTACCTAGTTGCTGTTGAGGTTGAATTGTTTGGAGCTCGACAGGAGATATTCAGAGCTTGGTCACTATCAATGATTAAAATCGGATGTGAATGAATATCAACAGTCATTTTATAGGTATCATCGTCTTGGTTATACACCATTCCGCATTCTGTTTGATTGAAAAATATTTTTAGTACTGACAAGTTCGTGCCGATTCCTTTCGTATAACAACTCTCTAATGATGAACTTCTAAATGTTTCCTTTAGATCTATTTTTCATTCTGACGAATTTACCGAGCTTTGATCAATCCTTCGAATGGTGTGGTCGTTTGAACGGAAATCAAAACAGCAATGTCCGTACAACTCCATCGGACTGAAAAACACAAAATAAGAGGAAGTACAAGATAATATAAATTACCATCAGGGGTGAATGAAGCAGCTTGACAGGATGATAAAGTGGCCAATAGAAGTAGAAACTTAATGAAAAAATTACTAAGAGAATGCATAAGAAAGCTCACATGACAGTAGAATGTGTGTTTGGACGATAAGAGTTTGACTTTCATATCGTTCGCATATTTCGCTGAAAGAAGTGTTTATGAAATAAAAGAATATACTAATTTCCGCTAATTATGTGCTTAAGCAAACAGTTTAAATACATAAATTGTTGGAGGCGGATGAAGAGAACCAGAAGCAAAGGAGAATACGATTTGACGTGAAAAAAATGAATTCAAAAGTGCACTTCAGGCCAACAAAAAAATGTGTTTTGATGTGAATTGTGTTTTGAATTTTTAAAAATAGAAAACGGATGTACTTTCAGGCGTGTTGATGATTAAGAGGAAACTATTAATTTCACAGTTTGTCAATGAAGATGAGCGGCAGGAAGATGTGGTGGAGACGTGTGAGACAATGGATATGTCTCAGAAGTTTTGAAGAACTAGCAAGTGGAATAATATAAAATGGCAATGTTGAAGTTATATGTGATGCTGGTTAACATTGTAATATCCGTGTTGGTGTAGAAAAAAAGTAAAAAAAAAAGTAAAATCTAAAGAAAATAAGAGATAAGTGAGAATGATTGAGGATTAATAGGATGAGTCACACAGACAAAATAGAATGCGAGGGTTGTGAAACAGGTAGAGGGAGAATGAGAGAGAGAGAGAGAGAGACAAGGTGAGAGAAAGAGAGGAATAGAGATATAATGATTAAATGATTGTCTCTAAAGTCTAGCAGCTCTCTTACAGTTTCGTTTGAGTATTATGAGAGGACAAAGGAACTTTTGATGAAGTTACCTCATTCGAGCGCCAAAGGTAAATGACCTTTGCTTGATATGAGAATTTCGAAGGGAGGAAGGACTCCTTGGTTTCACCATTGTTCCTTTCCCTACCACCCAAAACAGCAATTTTGAAATCATTAAGAGCTTAATGCAAATAGAAAATCTAGACATATTTAGGAAGAAAAAGTAAACGAAGGAATGTTTTTTCTGGGATGAGAAGTTATTCCGACCAAGCGAATACAGCAAGTTTCCAAATCAAGAATTTGATTTCATGTTAAACCTTACGTCAGATGATGAATATGTTAATGAGATGTCAGAAAAAGAAATGATGAGAATGATGTAAAAGTAATGATAAAAGATTGTTAAGAAGTAAAGAAAAGAGTCAGAAAGAGCTCAACGAGTGAAAGTGATGGGAAGATGGCAGCTGCTAATCAAATCCATCAGGGCGCTGGTTCGGCTCATAGTTATAAAATTAAAATTTCATCAAAATTTTCAAATATAACTTGACAGGCGAGGAAAGGTGAGGCTGGAAAGAATAAAAATACTCTGATAATTGTCAGATTACACCGAAAAGCTGCAACGAGGAGAGTAGAATACAATTTTTGAGTGAACGTCATTTTGTATTAAAAATAGGAGAACGACAGATGCTTGAATAATGAGAGAGAGAGAGAGAGTGGAGGAGAAAGTTAGAGAGTGAGAACGAGGTAGGCTTTTGGCAAGTTGCTTGTTACTGAATGAAGCTATGTGTCCTTTTCTTTCTGCCTTTTCCTAGTTAATCTCTCATTCGGGATGTGTCTGTTTAGTTGTCTTCTGGTTATTAGCTGAATAAGTAACAACAGACATACTCATTTTACTGGTTTTTAAGCTGAGATCTGGCATAATGTCGCACTAAAAAAATAAACAAAATACACAAAGAAATCTGGCTAAGAAAAATGATGAAGAGATTGTAAACAAATTCGAATAGAATCATACAATTTCATTAAACTTCTCATATTCTGTGAGACCGCCTCCCGTTGACTCTCTCATGCTCTTATTTTCACCAAAATATTGAGTTATGGCCAGATGAATTACTAAATCAGATTTTTGCGTCGAGTGCTTCTCCCATTTTACAATTACCACTAGAAATTGTAAGCCAAGTGAATCATCAGGGTGGTATCCATCGATGACTTCATCATTCTTCATTGAAAATGGTCAGAATATGCAAATGATGTTTGTTTTTTGTAAATAATACTCAACATGGCAATTTTGGTATAGTAAATTAAATGGAACGTGGTCCTGTGGTGTAGTGGTTATCACGTCTGCTTCACACGCAGAAGGTCGCCGGTTCGAACCCGGCCAGGACCTACGTTTTGTATCCGAACCTCCGGTTAAGTAACAAGTAAAGGCGAATGCTTGAATGAGAGCACAGAACGATTGAACGAATTCTGTTCTAACTTTTCCATGCATAAGGCGCCGTATCGAATGGTGTGCAAATAAATTTTTTTCTCGTTTAACATAAATTCATGAATGAGTGGTCAGTCTTTTGTTATACTTGTTGTAAGAACATTTAGCGTACGATTAGAATTGTTTATGGAAGAATTCCAAAAAAAATTGTTGAAGTCAAGCTTATGCTAGATTACGAATGTTGTTGCTCTGTGAATATTTATGAAAAAAAATTTAAAAGTTGAAACCATACTCTGTATATATTAGAGAGACGAGACTTACATAAAGATGAATGTGATGGATGTAATGAGACATAATAGTTGACCAAACGACATTTTCATACCTTTAGAATGGGATATACGTGTCTCAGATTAGGAATTGTAATATACTTGTCACCTAAGTGTCACTTACATACGTCTTCTGAGAAAAAAATCTGGGAAGAAATAAGGATGTGAAAGAGAGAATTGGGAGAGTCAAATCTATGAGATGGCGAATAAAAGGAAAGAAGAAACTGAGAGATAAAAAGAAAGAACAACTTGCGCAAAGCCTTCTAAAGCGTGACAACAATGGCAGATTTTAAGGTGAATACCATTAGTAAGCTCTGAAAGGGAAAGTTCAGCTCTTCCCTTCCTAAATACTTTTTTCTCGAAAGATATCAGGTTAGTTGAAAACTACGAAAAGCAAATACCCACATCGGGCAGAATAATATAAGTAAAGGTTTGATAATGGCCTTCCAGTCGAATGGTCAAATTTCTAACAAAATTTTGTTTGTTTTGACAAAAGCTAAGGATAGAGTCATCTGTTAAGGCACATCAGCTTCCTTTTCCTATCGGAATGAGCTTTTCCTTTTGTCCTTCATGGTTTTTTGCGGATTTATATTAGATTTAGACACAATGCCATCAGATGGCTTTAGTCGCCTCCTCCGCTAGTGTCTGGTGAGAAACATCTGTTTTTCAAAAGAAAAATATTTCCCCGCGTAACCTTGAAGAATACAAGAAACCAGAATTTGTAAAAACATTTTCGGCTAATAAAGTTGGAAGTTAGAACCTTATGAGCTTAATAAATGAGAAGGTTGTTGCCATATTAATAAGTGGCTTAAGGGGCTTGGGGAAAGCACTCAAAGGAAAGTTTTAACGGATTTTGTAAGTGATGCAATTGAAATGTTGAAAAGCTTGAGAATAAGCTGAAAACGAGAACCAGATGGATAATATGATGATGTGGAAGTGGAAGGAAAAGTAAGTCATCTGGGGTTGAACAATCAGAATACGAGGTCAAATTAGAAATGTATGAAGTTGGCGAATAGGAAGCTGGCAGTAAAAAGAGAGAAAGAGAAGGACTTCTCTACTCTTTAGAACAAAATTGTTTAATATAGAGAGAGGTGAAGTGAGAAGAACGAGAGTAAGAGCGAATTTCCAAATTATGAGAATAAGTGAGAGAGAGAGAGAGAGATGAGAGAGAAAAACATTTTATAAGGGAGAGGTAAAGCTATGAATAAACTATATTTTAGTAATTAAAAGGTATACAATTGGTCAAACACACATAGTAAAATCCACTCGGATACATATGAGACACCTTCTTTTACACATTTCCCTTCCTCAATACTCTCTCAGACTCATGTTATGTTTTCTCTATTTTCTCACTCTTTGATATCCAATTGGTCAGTAGAAGAAAGAGAGGGAGAGAGACAACACCCTTGCGAGCCACTGTGCTCTTCGGGATCTTAATGTAGTCAGGTATAATAGAATTTCGAATAAAAGAGAAGGAGACAGTGAGAGAGAGAAAGAAAGAGGGAGAATGAACAAGAGAAGGAGAAAACGATATGTTCAAACTTCTGTAAAAGAAAATTCTTAAAAGTGTTGATTTTTGCTGGTCAATGGGGGAAGGCAGAAGAAGATGATGGCTTCTGTTTATTCAGCCGTTTACCTGTAAATTCCATGGAAAAGCTTCTGTCAAGTTCATTGATTGGCTTATTTATACGTATAGGTAGTATGTCAATCAAATCAAAAAGCCAAATATTATTGCAAATGCGTGTTCTCATTTCTGGGTTTGCATAGCAACAGCAAGAAGCAATAAGAAGAAGCAGTAATTGCGGAGAAAAAAAGAGGACAAGAAAGGTTGTTCTGATCTTAAGCTTTGCTTCCAATATCAATGAGCATCTGAATTGTTTTTTGATTATCTCATTTGATATTACCAAACTATTAAATCGGAAAAGAAAAACTGGATTTTCCTTCAAAAATTCAAACAAAATCACTTTCGAATGAGAAAAAAAGAACTTTTTTCAAGTGCACAGGCAAAAGATCAATCAAATAAAAACATATAAATTAAGGTGAAGATCAAAGAGATTGCTGAAAAGCTTTTGAGTGTTGAAAACGACACGAAATTCTCTCGAACGCTGTCCAATAACAGAATGAGATGAAAAAAAAAAAAAGATTTTCATAAAAGGTAAAGAAGGTCAATTCAAACGATATGCTAATCACAATGATAGTAATGGATTTCTTTTGTACAAAAACGCATCTGAACAATCTATATAAGGATCAAGAGTTCATTGTCAATTATATCTTTCTGCTAGTAAGGTATTGAAGATGAATGAACGACAACACGTTGTTGAAGTTTTTTTCTTCGTTCCCACATTTGATGAGTGATGAAGGATCATTAATTGCAACGAAAATCATATTAGAATAAATGAAATGAGAGAAATATAATTAACAAATGACTTTTCCTTATATGTCAATAAGCTTTAATCAGATAGCAAAACGAAGAATTGACAGAAGGCTTGTTCATGGAAGGTTGAAAGGTCAGTTGGATGAACAACATTCTCAAAGGAAATCATAAAGGAGAGTAAATTAGAAAGAGATTGAAAGAGAGAGAGTAGAGCTAAGAGAATGAGAGAAAGAGAGATGAAGAAAGAGAAACATAGTTATATAAAATGTATAAAGAGGGATAATGAGAAATAATGGAGAGAAAGATAGAAAAGAGGAAACACAACCGTTCCGAACGCCTTCATTACTAAGAAATGAAGCTGGCGTGATTTCCACGCCGTCGCATATGCTAATTAGATCTCTAGGCGTTATGAGCAAATACAATTTGGATGAGGAGAAAAAGAAAAAAATACTACAAAAGTTTGTCAAAAATAAAGAAAAGTATCGAAAAATAATAAAAAAACAATCAATTTTCAAATGGAAACAGCCGTAGAAAGATGAAAAATGAAGTTTCAACGAACTACAGGTTTCATTCTCTATTTGCTCAACCAATTATGCCGTTCAAGTGATGATTTGACTTTTTTTTTACATTTTTCAAAACAGAACATTTCGAAATTCAAGAAAAATATGAGCAGAGATTAAATGGTGAAGTTTCAAAAAATGAAAATGACTAATGGGTCTGTGTATGTGCATGATGTCTGTTAGGCTATGAGCTGATGTTTCCATAACAACCGTAAGAAGCTTTGATTATTATAATTCAATCAATATATTTTTAGAAATAGCTTATGATGATAGGATGACAAATTCAATTCGATTAACTTCAGTCTTCAGACTTTGATAAAAAAGAATAGAATTTTTGTTTTTATTTTTACACATCTCATTTGTCGGACAGTTCTCAAAGGAGAAGTCCACTCATCAGGTTATTTCTTTCTCTTCATCTATCTCTTTGACTCTCATCATCTTATTCCTCTTATCCTCTGGTTTTGCCCTCAGGCACTTCCAGCTATTGGCCACTTGCTCTTCATGCTTTTAAGTATCTGTTTTTTCTAATGATTATAAAGCGATTGTTGGCATGACAAATAGAAAAGAATAACGATAACGATGAATATTATGAGAATCTCATTAGAATTCAATATGAAATATGAAATCGTCAACATTTCCCGAATAAGGATAGTCAATGTCATTTGGAACAATATGAAATTGCTTGAACTGGTTGAGAAAATGAGGAAAGTAGGACTAAGTCTGACGAACTACGGCATAACCTAATATTATTTGATGGAGAACGTCTTCATTTGAACTTTCTCTCTCTCTCTTTCTCTCTTCTTTATTCTCTTTCTCTCTCTCATATACACTTACTATATCTTTCTTCATAATTTTCTCTGTTTCTTTCCGTATTCCTTATTAAGAGGTATGGATAGCTAATCGTCATCCAATTTTCTTTCTGCAACTCAATAGACTCCCGTCTTCCTTTCATTGTGTGTAGCAGCCTCGCGCTGCTAATTATTACTATTCTTGACTGTTTCCCTGTCCTTGTTCCGGAAATAATCTTCTTTTTTGATTTTTTCCGAAAATCAGAAATTTTGAAACATATATATGAACGTCGGCAGTGCATAAACAACCGCTATGATATGCATAGATAATGAAAATGAAGTTTTCCCAAAGTGCATTTTCTGATTAAGAGTAAGGAATGAGCAGTCGTTCATGATATCTTTCGCTTCTCAAATTCTTTGAATTGTCGAATGAAACAAAATAATTTATTAAATTAAAACGATAAGATAATTGACAGTAAAAATGGAAAAAAACCCGTTAAGAATGAAAAGCCAAAAATAGAAATATCTTGAAAATGTTAGGCTGAAGAAGATAATCCTAGGTTATCAGTCAGAGTACGAACTTCTGAGTAAGGAGGAGGTGGGGGTTGTAAAGATAATGGAGAACTTGTCGCTGTTTGATACGAGGGTAATAATCCGACGTTTGAAGAAACAACGCTTATGTCACTGTTCCTATTGGAATTCGCAGCTCTACGACAAGCTATTCCACGAAGCAAAACAAGCATTGATGACCTTAAACAGATTTTGTTTCATAATAACAAAATGTGTCATTTCAATGACAAGTACCTTCGATTGGAACGTGAAGATGGCATCCACATCATAAAATCATAATTTGAAACATTTCCATAGCCGATTGAAATTCTGCAAAGCAATTCAACAATGAAATCGTTTTCAATGAACTTTCAACAAAGGTTGATGAAACTTTAATATAATGAAGAAAGAGAAAGAAATTACTTTGGTTTTGTCAGTTTGCTCAGTGTGAATGTGCATCCAATGGCAATAATCATAAGAATGAGTATCCCAAGAAGGAATGTTGCATGATCCTCTTGCACATCTTCAGGCTCAGATAGCCATATAGGCTGTGTTGTCACCTTAAAGGAATATCATAAACATATTTATACATAAAAGATGTGTTAAGACATACCAAAGAGTTGTTATATTCCTCCATTAACAGATTTTCATGGCATGGTGGGACCTGGAAGATGGAAAATTGAATTTGTGAACGAAAAAAATCGAAAAATCAAAATTAGATTAAAGATGGAGCTTTGTTTAATAAAAATGAAATCACCGAAGTATTTGTAATTTTGATTATCAAATTAGTATAGATCGAAGATTTTATATTAGATGAACTTACACGTGATGTATCATTAAGAAGAAGAACAAGCTGACAGCAGGCTCTTTTTGTTAAATTCATCGGCTGTTCACACAGATGCATTTTGAGCTTTTCCTCCTCCTCCACGTCTTCTGAGCTTCTGGAATTGTTGGGTGTCTTCTTCTACTTTCCTTTCCTTTCTTCTTTTCCTTCTTCTTCTTCTGAAAATAAGATGAATACGATTAGATTCAATTCGCTTCTTTTTTTTCATTCAGAAGTCTTTTTCATCACTTGCATTTCTCTTATCGTTTTGTTGTTTTGTAAATAAGAAGAGGACGCGAGAGAAAATAAAAAAATATATATCTTATATACGTATAGTTAGAAGTGTGTTGGAAGAGTGCCAACAAGAAATAAACTTCCAAATGTTTCAAGAGCCATCTTAAGAGCGACGGTAGAGAAAAAAAAAAGACAAAAAAGGATGAGCAACACACATACTCACATACACACAGAAGGAAAACTGAAAGATGAAGCGAAATGACGAAGACGAATGAGGTTGAAGATGGGAGAGAATGAAAAGCTCGAAGCTTAGAAGGTACAAGCTTTGTCAGATAAGCTTTCAAGACTCTTCACACCATTGATATTCCCTTGTGTGGCATATCCTTTGACATTTCCATTACAAGAACATCAGAATAGTCAATGACAATCACTAGATGGCATTTCAATACGAATTTTTCTTTGAAAATAGATAAATTACATGTAAAATTTGTCTTTTTTACATTCTCATTCATCCGTCTGCAATCCCTCCGACAGCTTTTTAGAGCTTTTCACAAGCTTTTCATCCCACGAATGGAATGGTCATCCGGGGCAACAGATTTATGAAATTCCTTTCTCACACTTCAAAGAGTTATTAATGGCCACATAGAAAATATTTTTTTTCTTTCTCTTCCAAGACAGAAAGAACTATAAATTGAGAAAAGAAGATGAAGAACAAAAAAAAACGATGTTTTTCTTATCTGCGAACGAAACTAAAGTGAATTGCCTGAGGGCACTGAAATGTTCGAAAGAATGAGTTGAAGCAGAAAGAAGGAGTGATAACTTTTTTTTTCTTTCTTCCACCAAAATGCTCTTCGAAAATAAAGAAAATGAATAATTTCTGTGTCCAAAAATAGAATATTCAATTGCGACTGTCCTCAGATGAGTACGTGAACAGATAAAACTGGAAGACGACTATGATTCGCTGTGAAACCTATTGAAAATTATTCGCTCTAATGACGTCAACCATAATTCTTAAAGAAGATAATAAAAAGAAAAAAGAGAAAATCCAAATGTACTCTCTGCAGATTTGGGAATAGGAAGTTATGAAGAGAGAAACAAAGAGATAAAGAGACAGACATCGAGAGAATGAGATAGAGAGAGGGAGGGCGAGTGATGAAGCAGAAGAGCAATCACAAGGAACAGAATGTGAGAGAAGACGAATCATGAAATCCTTCAGAAAATGATCTCAAAGATATACATTCCCTTGGAACAAACGGAAGACATTGACCAACTTTCGCAGATATGAATGTTCCTCAAGAGCGTTTTTAGTAAATTTGAGAAGTTTTCAAGAGATTTTTTTTGCGAGAGAAAAAAAGAAAGAAAATTATGACTTGAAACCACACGAAGGCATCTTATCCCGAACTCCGCCCAAGCTGAATCTTTTTTTTTCCGTAAAAGGCGATACACATGTCCCCGAGGGTCATATTAATCAGATGAAATCGAGCAGTTTGCATTTGACGTTTTGAATGAAAGAATAGAAATTCTGCCAAAAGATGTCCTTAAAAGGGAATAAAAACAGAAAAAGCCAAAAAGAGACAATTTGAAGGTAATTGGATGAGTGAGCACATCTTTTTTGTTTTTAAAACAACAAAATTCAAACAAATGAAGATCAAGATGAGAAAAAACGAGAGAGAGAGAGAGAGAGAGAGAGAGAGAGAGAGAGAGAGAGAGAGAGAGAGAGAGAGAGAGAAAAAAGAGGGAATAAAGCAGA
>CALQYR020007359.1:133423-244389 GCA_943334845.2 Auanema sp. JU1783 | reverse complement strand
GAGAGAGAGAGAGAGAGAGAGAGAGAGAGAGAGAGAGAGAGAGAGAGAGAGAGATTTAAAGGAAGAGTAAGTGTAAGAAAAAACAAAAAAAAAAGAAAAAAAAAAGAAGGAAAAGAAGAAAGAAAGAGAGAGAGAGAGAGAGAGAGAGAGAGAGAGAGAGAGAGATTTGAAGGAAGAGTATGAGTATGAAAGCAAACAAAACGAAGTTCAAAGCAATGTTTTTAAAATAAAATTAAAGTTAGAAAATCAATTGGCAGTTCTGTTTCTGTTCAGGAATATCTCTTGTAGAGGAGAGGACGACAACGAAGAAAAAGCCTAATTGAATAAGCTGTCAAGCTGGAAATGTTGGTGAAGAAAATGCTTCATTTTGTATAAAAAAAGAAGATCTATCTCAATAACACATAGTATTAACCATATATAGTATAGTTAATGGACTATATAGATTCCATCTATTACTTAAGCTTAAGCTTACAAGTTGAAATGGCACACATTGTGCGAAAAACAATGAAAGTTGACAGTTGTCCTCCTCCTCCTCCGCATTTGTTTTTCATAACTTGACGACTCCCAAAGAGAAAATTCTTTTTCATTCTCTTTCTCATTCAACTCTCTAAATTCAGATGTGGTTGTATCCTGCTCTCTTCTACGCTCACATCTATGTTTCTCTCTATGGAAAAGAATATTTCGATGAAAATCCTCTCAATAGCTTTTTTTGAGCTCTACCTTAATTACTTCACAAACAACCCGCCTTTCATTCTACCCAATTTTCCCTTCATCCCATCTTCCTTTTCCCATCTCTCTCCCTCTTTTCCTCTCTCTCTGTTTCACAGTCAACCTCTCTTTTCATTCTCTTTCACGAATTCCCTCTCGGTATTATGCTTCTCTTTCCCTCTATTCGTTGATCTCTTTCTCTCTATTCTCTCCCTCCCTATCTCTCTCTCTCTCTGTTTTACTTTCAAAGCCCAATAGTTGTCTCTTCATAACTTCTTATTACATATTAAACAGAAACTTTGACATTCATCTATGAAACTCACTCAAACGAAATCCCAGAAGATCTTCATATCTGAGAATATAATTAGTGATGCTTGTTAAACCAAATTTTTGATTTCCCATTAGGAAAGATGCAGAATGGGCTATTCAGCAACAGAAAAAAAGAACAAAAATTGACTCGAAAAGGAGCAAAGAATGATGTAAAAAAAATAATTTTCGATAGAAAAAAGTGAAAATCAGACGACTAATGATCGTTATATGACAGAATGGGAATCAGAAGACGAAACGACGACATGTATGGCGAGGACGACGATGATTCTTCTTCTACTCCCTACGGCATGTTTCCTTTCTCCCCCCTCTTTTTGTCTTCCTCTTTCATTCTTTCTATCTCTCTCTCTCTGTGCTCTCTTCTTCATTTTTGGCTAAAAAGAGCAAATTTAGCTTTGTATTGATCTGGATATCTCTAGTTTGCTTGTCTGAACACGGATTCTGCTCTTCAGCTTTTCACATTATTTCAATCGCTTCATTCATCCTCCTCCCCACCCCATGAGCTATTGCTTGTTCTCTTCAGAAGTTGAGGTGGAAAACAGGAAACGCTGTCAAATCATCATTTCTCCATTTTTGGTCAAAAAAAAAGGAAAATGCGGAAAAAATTATTTTTTTTTATTCTTTCTCCTCATTACTATTTCACATTGAGTATATCCACATGGAACACATAGTTATAGCTAGTTGGTGTGTGTGTGTGTGTGTGTGTGTGGAAAGCTGGAACGAAAGCCAAAAAGAACAAACAAGTAAACAGATCAGCTTATAAATCATTTTTTAATAACTTTTTTAATAAAAATCAATTGTTCAATAAATGTCTGACGATATATCTTGGATCGTGCAAACGTTACATAGTAATTCTGTGAGAAGCATACGGAAGACAATAAACTCTGAAAATGAATAAGAAAAATGGTAACAGTATGTCTGAGTAATGGGTCTCAGGACGATATTCAAGAAATTTGAAGGATGAGTGAAACATACACAGTAGCTTTGGATGACTGTAGTGTGAGCATCTATATGCATATATGGTATAAATAATAATATGAAACTATATGAAAACCAGAATACTATGAATATTATAATTAATATAGATAATGAGTGTATGATCTGAAAATAAAATGATTAAATGTACAACCGCTTTACTATCTATCTGCAAATGAGAATGAAATAGTTGTTTTTCACAATAGCTGTTCACGAGTGATCTATACGCACACACAGCCATGCTGACATGTGTGCGTGTGTCACGTGAAAAATCCACGTAAAATATGCAAATTAACCTTGCGTTGTGGAGAATTCGGTGATGATTGATGTCTTTTTTCTGCAAAAAAACGAAGGAATCATTATGCAAATGAGATGAAAAAGAAAAAAAAAATAATAAAAAACCTTGTTGATATATAAGAAAATAAATAATCGAAAAACATATTAAGGTGGGGAAATTAATAAGAAATAACGTGGCAGACCAAATACGTTCAACTGAAAGAAGACTGTATAAGAGAGAGGGAGAGGGAATGAGTATGATGATACTTGAAGGAGGTAACGATAACGGTGGATTGCATAGAAATATTCTATCGTTCTGAATATGGCTATACGATATGATTATTATGATAGCTGGAAATATGAATGAAGCTATGACGATCGTTATGATATACGATGATAAATTGATTTTTCGAAATCTGAAATGAATATAATATGGATAGATAGTAGGGTAGTGAGTAGAAATTAGGAAAAGTCTAAGTAGATCATCTACGTCTACATCTACTATCATCTATGATATTATATGACGACGTACATAAATGGAAATATAATATCTATTAGAATATCAATAGATATCATGAAGAATATGAATGTTTGACTTGTAATGAACAGGATTAGTATGTTTTCATATTTGAAGCACGTTAATCTTAAGATTTCCACATCTGCAAAACCTAAAATTGTGAAGACGAAAGGAAAACAGAGAATTGGTCAGAAAGATGAAAAACCTTGTAAGTTTAAGTAAAGGTTATATAATTGACAACATAAACAAATTGAATGCTCAAAGCTCATCAATGCCATTAAGATTCCTGAACGAAGGCAGTTTTCAAGCGAATATGGTTAGTGTGTGTACCATTACGACTACGTAAGTCTCTCTTCCTCCAGATGGCAATGATGAAGTTGATATTACCGAAATGACCAAAAACATTGAAAAATATAATAAAAAAGCCGATGATTTCAGCGGCATTGTCGTCCACGAACATATCCTGAAAACTGTTTTTTTCCAATCCTCGCCTCCCAACAATTAATATAATAAAACAGAAAACGTCAAAAAATGTAAATTATATGTTCGGATAGCATATTTTCAGGTTGAAAAGTTCAGGAGCCGGAGAGAAATTATTGGTTTGAAGAGAACATCAGCCCGCCTTGTTTGATGCTTTACAAACAATGGAATGAAATTGAATAAAAAATGAAACAGAATGTATGAAAAAACATAAATTTATTACATTTTCTAACATAAGAATAGACAATATCAGATGAAAAGAGAGAGAGAGAGAGAGGGAGAGAGAGAATAGACTCAGAGAGAGAGAGAGTGAAGTGTGAAGTGTGAAGGAGAGAATATGCTTCTATGAAACTGCCGTTTATAGAACAGTTGACCCGTTTTAAATATATGTTTTCTTTCAATATGAAATAATTAATGATATGGTATTATGATAAGACGGAAGTGAGTGTAGCAGTTGTAGTAACTGCTGGTTACGTTGACGATGAGGTGCGGGAAACAAAACAGTAAAATATGGAAATAGGTCTCATAAGGAAAAACATACAACATGAAAGATTATTAGCTATTGATGATAATAATAATAATAATAATAATAATAAAGCTAAAAAGAAAAATATACACATAACCTTAGGGCATTTATCTATTTGAAGGACCTTCATTTGTCATGGAAGGTAAAGAGTCCGGACGAGGTACTGTTGATGTTGAACGTTGCTTATTCAAATCCGGAACTATGATGATACGAGGGTCAGATGATGATTGCTCATATTCCGGTGGTCCAACAGGAACTAATCTAAAGATCATTTAATTATCTAATTTATGACCATTGGAATATGGAATTTATAAATAGTAAGTAGAGATAGAGATAGTTGACGTCAACTCAGCCTGATTCACGTGTTCGTCTCTCTCCTTCTCTCTGATAATCAGATCATTGCTCATTACTAGCAAATCCTTCTGATTAACATTTCATAATATTTTTCAATATTTCGTTTTGTTTTTCTTGTCTTGAATTTCGAATTGAAAAAAAAAATCTCACGTTTCATCTGTGGTCACAACGGTCAATGGTGGACGCGCTTGAGCTTCATAACGTGGAGGGTATAAGTATTGAATTGATAATGTTGGTGAAGTTGTTGTTGAACTTGAAGAGGATGATGATCCGGAAGAGGATCCGCCTCCTGCTGAGGAATTTGTAGATGATGTGGTGTTGCTGCTTGTTGAAGCTGCTCGAAGAGCCATAAAAGCACGAAGTGGATCATAAATCAAATTTTTTTCTTCATCCGTATAAATGGGTGGTGGAGGTGTTGAAGCAATTGCTGGAAATGAGAAAAAACATTTTCAGACGGCAGACGAACACAACATCAACTCACCAACATCATATTTGGGTGGTGGAGGTAATTGACGTAAAATATTTGCTAGGGGAGTACGACGAGAGTGTGATTGT
Source organism: Auanema sp. JU1783 (assembly GCA_943334845.2). Classification (NCBI taxonomy): domain Eukaryota; kingdom Metazoa; phylum Nematoda; class Chromadorea; order Rhabditida; family Rhabditidae; genus Auanema; species Auanema sp. JU1783. Next base: position 239,671 of record CALQYR020007359.1, on the reverse strand, counting down.
ACGACTGTCGTTGTTACATTTGCTCCTTAAAAGATTGACAGAAGCTGATATTTGTTTGAAAGTATGAGCTTACCTGCTTCCTGGCGACGGAACAGTAGACAAACAATGCAAAAACAAAGACAAAAAGCTAGTATGATAGGTGAAGCTGCCACTACGACTACTTCCCAAAATTGAGCAAACTGTGGTGTTGCAGCTGAAAGCAGAAGATTATAAGTTGAAAGTTCAAAGACTATACATGGTCAACAAAGTGCTTTCCATGAAAAAAATTGAACATATCAAGAATTTTGATATTAAATGATATCATGCGATTGCAAAATAATGGAAGTATACTGACCTGTATTATCAACTGATAATATTTCAACCGGAAAGGTACTGATTGTAGAACTGGGCATCTGAAACAGCTGAAGATAAGCTAATAGGTTGTTGAAAGTAAATGACAGGAGGAGACAAAGAGCAAGGAAAATATAAGAATCATCAAAATATACTTTTATAACAACTTATATCTTAACAGAAAAAGAGTGTGCAAGACGGAGGAAACTGATCTATTGCTTGCATTCCATGTTCTCTCATAGCTTTGCTCTTTCATTTCCTCAATATCTCTCTTTCGTATAAGCTCATGGAGAGCAAATCTGAGAAATAAAAGAGGAAATCTATACAAGGTAACAACTTGTACTTTTCATTTTCGTATTTAAACAAACTTTTCTTAAAGAAAATGAACTGAAGAGTGAAAGGGCAGGGAAGGGCAGATCTGATTGGACACAAGAAGAAACACAACTTGAAGCTCAATGTAAACGAGCGAAAGCCCACGTAAATATCATTAGGTCATTACACTTCATAGTGTGTGTGTGTGTGGAAGGAAAAACAATTTTTTTTCAAAAAAAAAGAGCCTCAGGTCACATTTGTTGTTCCATAAAAGGAGAGTAGTGTGTTCCAGTAGTTGAATACGTGTCTTCAACTATGAACCAGATGCTTAATTCCCTTTACGAGAGTATAACTCTGTACGTAGAGAGTAATAGAGAAGAAAAGTAATTGAGAGATAATATGATAAGATGAGAAAGAGAGAATACGAAAGTGTATGTTAAGAGAGAGAGAGGAAGGGAGTGATAGAATGAAAAAAACACACAACCGCTCTGATGACCTGAAGCAAATGAAAATGATGTGAAAATGACAATAAGACACACAGCTTGTAAAAATTTCTAAAAATATGCAGAGGTCAATTAAAGAAATAAAAATGATTATCAAATTGACATGACAATCTTTTAAAACCTTATTGTGCGCTTCTGACTTTCTGATGCAAAAGCATCTTATTTGATAGTCAAAACACACGACAAACTAAAAACAGATTGTGTGTACGAGTGTGGTAGTGGTAGGGGGGGGGGGAGTAAGGGCGAAGAGAATTCTGTAGTGCGACGACAGTTTTGTTTGAAACAAATGAATAGTGTCATTAATGAGAGAATTTCCGATCTGAATCAAGACGTCGTCATCATCATCAGCTCATTTGTTATTTTGGAATTGAAACATAAAATTTTATGATGAAATAGGGTGAGAAACAACCCAAGTTGTCAATGTAAATCATCTGCTTAACAAGACAAGACGATGAGAGAAAGGGAATTAGACAGAAAATAAGAGAGAGAGAGGGACAGATAGAGAGAGAGAGATGGAACTCAGATGTCTCTCAAGTGCATATGGCTATGACTACTTTCACCTTACGCACAAATGAAGTTTCAAATCTTAAAGCATTAAAAATTAATACTATAACAATCAGCTTTATCATCAAACGAACGTGAAACTTTAAAAATTTCAAAAAAGCCATAAGACCAAGTAGTAAAACACCCCCTTTCTGATTTTCTGTTCAACACTCCATCTCCTACACTCTCTCATCCATATACTCTGCACCTTCATGAATAGCTTCTATTTATTGTTCCTTGTTCAGAAAAAATGCTTTGCGTAGCTGATTAGAGAAGAGCTACCATAATGTGAATACGAAGAACGGTTATGTTATATGACCTCAGGCGATGTGCAGAGCTTTCGTTCTTTGAAGGCTGATGATCATTGATGCGTTTCAAATTGCTTCATATGCTAATGAGACAGTTTGATAAAGGTAAGAAGAGACAGAGAGAACGTTCATTTCTACCATATAAGGAAAGATAATATTATGGCGAAAATGATTATAATGATTGGGCAATCCAATTGAAATGAATAGAAAGGATGACAATGAATGAAAAAGTAATTTTATGATTTTCAATCTTTGAATACGTTATGGAAGAGACGGTGAATGAAAATGTTTTTTTTTCTCTTCATCTTCATTCACCCATAATCAATTAGCGATTTATCAGATAAAGTTTGAAAAAGCAAATAATTTCTTTGAAAAAATGACAAAAGATAAAGATATATGGTTGCTGATGCCATGTATGGCCTATCAGACATCATGAATACACTGCAAGTTCAATGAGTTTTATAAAAAAGATTTATGATTTTTATTTCGAAACTTTTAAAAAGAAATCTGAGCCTTTGTCTCTCTAAATCATTCTATCTCTCTTTGTCGTAAGCTTGAACTCTCTTCTTCTCTACCCTTACCCTCTCTCCCTGACTGACATCATTCTTTCCCTCTCACCATCTACATATCTCTACAACAGCTTACTATCTTACTAGTTTGATCTGTACGGACGTCTCGTGTAATTCTCTTTCAACACATAAACGTTCATTTCCACTCTTTTATACCTCAAATGTGGTGATCGTTCTTTATGGGATTAATTTCTCATTTTCTCTTTTAACAACTCCTTTAACTCTTGTTTTATGAACTTCTCTTTCCTTTTCATAAGCTGTTATTCGCTCTCCTCTCTCAACAACACATTTCATTCTTCCTGATCTTTCAATAACTTCTCTCTTCCTTCTCTCTCTATATATGCAGATTTGTCGCATCTCTCTCACTCTCAATCCCTCTTTCTCTCTCTATCTATCTATATGGCCATGCTACATCAAGTTGAGAGAGAACGAAAAGAAGGAGCAAAAATCTGAGCAAACTCAGTCAATTCTTATGCCTCGGAGATACGGAAAGAACTTTTATAGAAGATTATAAACAAAGATAGATAAAAGAAAAGAAAGAAAAAATACAAAATAATGGAGAGAATGATAGGTCGAGTGAGGTTTGAACGGCACTTGGACTGAAAAAGCTTCAAAAAACTTCGCCAAAAAGATAAGAAGAAGCAAGTCCAAGATTGGACTATGTTTCAGATGGTAACAAAAAGAGGAGAGGGAAAGAGGTAGAGAGATAGAAGAGATATTGGAGCAAGAAGCAAAATTAAATGAGAAAAATTGCCATCTCTCCTTAAATACGTTTCGGAGAGAGAGTACAACGATAGGAGGGTAGGCAAGATATGTTTTTATGAGGGCTTTTCAATAAATGATGCAAACTGTATGATCCCACTCAATAAGATATTTTACGACAAGCATATTAAACAAAATTTCAAAGAAATTAATTATTTTGATAAGATTTTAGATCGTTTTTCATCATTCCTATGATATAGTTCTGAGCAACCGTCAAAAATTCCATAGGTTTTCCTTAAGCAAATGCCTCTGGCCACCCGTTTGATGCCCTCAGGCGTTCTTCGTCCTCCACGACTTTTTGTGGTTGTCTTTATCTTTAATGTTTCTTCTACCCTCTAACTATTACTCTTTCTCTCTATGTCTCACTCTCTCTCTATCATTTGCTCTCGTCTCTTCCTCCCACTCATCATAGAGGTTGGCACACACGGAAAAAAAAAAGTTTTTTTTTTGTGTCTTCTTCTACTGCTGTTCTCTCTTCTTCTCTCCTTTTTTTTTATATTTCATGTGAACAGAAAAGAAAAGGGAGGAGAGTAAAGAAAACAAACAAATATTTTGTTTTTTCAATAATGAAAGCATTTGGGATGGATAATGACAACATTTCCCTTTTTTTTCCTTCTCCTCTCAAACTTTATGATGACTTTTGAACTTTTGAATAAAGAGACAATTTGACTGTCTAGCTCTCTCTTTTTGATTTTTCTCTTTCTGTTAAAACAATAAAGAGAGAGAGATGAAGAGATGTTAGAGAAAGAGAGAGAAAATGGGAACAAGTAAATAAAAAGAAATTCTTATTTAGAATTTCTACAATTATGTCAATTATAGAAATATTTTATTTTCATTAATAAAGAGTAGTTGAGAGCAAAGTTTCATGCATGTGCATGTGCATGTGCATACGTGCCTGTGTGTGCATGTGTTATATGAAGAGCAGAAGTGTTATTATGATGTTCACTGATAAAGGATTGGTTCTAGACAATTGCAAGAATAAAGGGTACACCCTATACTGATTAACATTATGGAAAATCTCTGGTTAAGCCGATTGACAGAAGAGAAGTGTATGAGAGAGTAACAGAGAGATAGTCACTGGAAGATGAGCTGAAATGAAGAGACAATTGAAAAATAAAAAAAAAGGTCTTTGATAAGGAAGCGAGCAAAGAAAGAAGTTGTTGTTGTGATGATGAGCTTATATGGAAATTTTCGTTTGGCGACAATCTGTCTGTTTCAAAGACATTCCTTCACCATGAAAGATAAGAATGAATGGGAAGGAAAAAAAATTGTGAAAAAGAAGGGAGATAGAGAGAGAGGAAACTCAACACAGCATACATGCATATACACAGTCGTCAAGTTGATGGCAGAAGCAAAATTGAAGATAACAAGGTACAAAAGGTCGTATAGAAACATGAAAATACTCTCATAAATCGTATCTCCCACGCAAATGGAAAGCTCACACGAAATTTCCAAACAAAAATTATAAATTCGGTAAATTAAAATTCATTAAATGCCATAATAGGAATGAACAGGTTCTTACTGTTTGACTACATGGTTAAGATTGGAACAAATTAACATGAAAAGATAATATGAATGTGAGAGAGCGCAGAGATAACAAAAGAAATACTTGAAAGGTCAATTTATATCATATAAAACTACATATTTAACTATTTTTTCTGAATTATTTTGTTTAAAATTCAAAAATATTTTAACAATCGTCACGTTTAAAGATAACACACACACACACACATATATAGACCATATATGGTCGTACATACACATACAGTCAGTCAGAAGATCAATCGGCTTGAAGAAAATGAAATGTGCATGAGAGAGAGGACGTCTGAACTCTCACAGTTTTTAGGTCAAAAACTAGTAAAGGTTTTCCATTCTTAAGTCATTTCAATGTACATTGGACAAGACAGATGAAGATTTCATTCCATCTGCTGACAATATGCTACTGATGATGATATTGCTTGAAGACCATACGTAACATCAATAATTATAGAATATTCTTAAAATGGAAAAATGATAGCCCTTGCCCATCCTCTATGACTCTTTTACTGTCTTCATCTTTTCCCATTTCTTGGAAAAGAGTAACAGATAGAGAAGAGAATATGAGAGAGAGAGAGAGAATGATTCTTGAAACACATAAGCATCTGACGACATGTTAGAGATGATGAGCACGAGAATCAAAAGGCAGATGTCTTCTGTCATGTTTCGCTCTCCTTACTGTCGTCCTTATAGAGAAAGGAAAAAACCCGTTTAGTCGTTTAGTTGATGCATTTTAACAGTATTGAAGGACGGTCTCTCTCTCTCTCTCTCTCTCTCTCTGTCTCATACACTTTTAAAAAATAATTTGTAAAATCTCCAATATGCCAGATGTCTTCATTAGTTATTGACACAGAAAATCATTTTTTTCTTCTTCATTCTTCTTCTACCCGCGGAAGCTTCAAATGCCTGCCTATCGGTTTGACATCTCCAATTATTCATTTCTCGTTACAACAAAAAAAGTTTTCTCTACCAAATATGTCATTTTAAAAAATGGAAGAAAAACTTGCGTGGGCTTCAATGAGGATAGCGTCATGGACCTCAGGATTTGAGCGAAACTTCCAGTTGTTCAAATATGGTTTGAAATGAGAAAACATTGAAAGATTTATATAAAAAGGGCAAAAATTAATAAATGAGCATCAAACTAAACATGCGCATCGCATCACTAGTCGGCATTTGCTTCCTGGTTACCTGTTGGTCAGTTTTCATTTGATTTACTCATAACCTTAACTATCCAAAAGTATAATCGAAACACTATTCTCTCAAATAATCATATGTTTGTACTTTCACGTATAACTTTACGTGAAAATTCACGTGAGAACTTACGTGACTACAGCTAACAATTGAATATTTCATTTTCACAGATGATAGATGAGTGATCGGTTGTAGTCCAAAACGAATTTTTTATTTTAAAAATTTGCATTTGCGAAACGAAAATTGATTTGATTACATTTCAGTTATGGCAGTACAACGGAATTGGAAGCTAAAGTCGTTGATGCGATTGATAAAGCTGTCGCTATAGTTTATCAAAGAAATAATGAAGTAGTTGGAATGAAAGGTATTCACTAATCTCTTTCATAAATGAAAAAAAGGAGCAAAAATGAATGTCTTGAATAACACATACTCATTGAAGGTGAGCAAGAAACTCAAAAAGCCAACATGAACTCACAATTGGAACAGATGCGAGGAGATTTGTTTGCAGAAATAACAAGAGTAAGAAAGTTTTAAATGAAAGAAATGATCTTCTCATTGCATTCTCTTCAACCCATACATGGATTGAAGAGAAGCAATGAGAATCATGACTAAGTAAATATCTTTTTATAGATTTTAATTGAAGAAAATGGTGAAGAGATATTGTCAGAATTAGAAGAAGTTGATATTAATACACTATTAGTATCAAGAAATACAAGATCAAAGCGTTATGCTAATGAGCCAGCACGCTCTACAACATCATGTACTCCAGATGATAGTAACTGTCGTGCAAAGATTCAGTAAGCAATTATAGAAATATTTCTCTCTCTCTGTATTATAAAAACATCTGTTGACAATGAAAAAAAAAGAAGGAAAAGAACAAAAAAAAAGTTTTTAAAATAATATTCAAATGATATTCAATATGAACCTCATGACACAAAATAACAGAAAATGAATTGATATGTAGTGATGGAGGTGACTGCTTAACCTGTTTAGAACAATCAAATGCTCCTATTAGCATATATAGATATTTATAATAAATAAAAAAAAGAATATTACAATATAATAGATAGAATATACATACATGTAGATACATATATATCTTTTAGTGATCAGTATCGTACTGTAACAGGCATATGCAATAATAAACAAAATCGCCTACGAGGTACATCTGTATCACCTGTACGACGACTTTTACGCAGAAATTCATATTCTGATGGTAATTTTTGGATTTTATTTATGATTTTTTGTTAATACAATGAACTTGTATTACATTATTTCTTATTCTTTATTATAGGTGTTGGAGCTTTACGTACGAAAGCCCGATCCGGTGCACTTCTGCCATCAACTCGACATGTATCCAATGTGTTGCACGATGAGGTTTGTTGCGTTTTGAATACATTGATCATTCAATTTCTATTTTAGGGTACTGAAAACAATTACGATTTGAAGACTAATCATCTCCATATGCAGTTCGGACAATTCATTGCTCATGACATTATATTTATGCCATCATCAACTGGTATGTCTTTCTCATATATCTCATCTCACTCTCTATCTCTTTGCTCTTCATGATATTCATGTTTCATCTTCATTTCAGCTCCTTCCGGAGATACATTGGATTGTAAACTTTGTAATTCAAGCAGAACAACACCTAACTGTGCTCCTATCCCTGTGCCATTTGATGATGCATATTTCCCTAAAAATAGGTACAACTTGTTACACTACAACTATAATCATATACAATATCAGTTGTATTCGCTTAACACGAGCATTGAATGGTCAAAAAGGTCTCGGAGCTCGAGTTCAACTTAATCAAAACACCCACCTTCTTGATTTATCAGCTGTCTATGGATCAGAGGTTTTCATTCTCAATACATACGGAGACATCAACTTATGAACTTCTAGGAATGCGAAGCTGCATCTCTCAGAACATTCACAAAAGGTGAACTGAAGGATTACAAGTACTCTGACTACACTCTTCCTCCTCAAAGCCCAAATGTAACATTTACTTAATTGAAAATCTGACAATAATGTTATTTCATAGGATACTAACTGTCAATCCAAGAACCCTAACTATTGCTTCCTTGCCGGAGATTTCAGAAACTCTCTCCACCCCGGCTTGATCCCTCTTCATACTGTTTATATCAAAGAACACAATCGCATCGCCAGAGAACTTGCCAAACGTCAAACGAGATGGAGCGATGAAACCCTCTTCCAGGTAAAATGACGCTCACCCACAAACTATCCTTATTTGCACGTTTTGCAGGAAACCCGCCGTATCGTCATTGCTCAATATCAACATCATGTTTACAGTTTTTATCTTCCAAAATTGTTAGGACGTAACACTATGGATAGATTCGATTTGACTCCAAAGACAAGAGGCGAAACAGGTTCTTTTTTATATTTAAAAAAATATATTATTTTGATTTTCAAAGACTATGATGATAAGCTCAACCCCTCTGTAACGGCTGAATTTGCTGGAGCCGCTTTCCGCTTCGGACACTCTCAAGCCAGAAAAGATCTTGTCAGGTAAAATTCCCTCAATATATCCAGTTTGTACTCTCTCATTTACAGAAAATCAAACACGAACACCACACTTGGTAAAATTGGTGACTTAGGAGAAAATTTCTTTTATTCGGACGTTTTGTATGAGAAGAACGTTGGTGGAACAGAATCTTTATTGGAAGGTTATCATTGTGGTGTTACTGTTCTCAATCGTTTTTCTCTGCAGGAATGATCCGATGCCCTGCTATGCGATTGGATTCTAAATTCTCTTTCCCAATGAGAAATCAACTGTTCGAAACTCGCGGAAAGAAAGCTTCCGGAGTTGATTTGGTGGCTGTTAACTTAATGAGAGGACGCGATCTCGGCCTATTACCTTATAATGATTACAGGTATAACCTTATCATTGAACAGAAAGATAATGAGAGCTGTTAAGAGAAGTTACGGGAAGAAGAAGAGCTAACAAGTGGGATGACTTGAAAGCTGACATGAGCGCAAGCAATATTCAAGCCTTGAAAACAGTATATGAACAAGTTGATGATATTGATCTCTATGCTGCCATTGTTTCGGAAGGTCCATCATCTGGAGCTATGGTACGTCATAAATTGCAGTTTTCAACCTTCTCAATCATTGCTTCAGATTGGAGAAACTGGTCAACACATCATCGCAGAAACTTTCTCAGCTTTGAAGTTCGGTGATCGGTTCTACTATGAGCATGAGGATAATCTTGATTCAAGTACATTATCTTTCTCTCTCCCTGTACTAGTTAACACTATTTAAGGACAACTTCAAGCCATCCGAGCTACCAGTTTGAACAAAGTACTTTGCGAAAACTCACCAAACATGGAAAAAGTTCTCAGAAATATCTTTGATTTGTGAGTTTTCAGACGTAAAAAGTAATCTGATGTTTCTATTTCAGAGACTCTGACGAAGTTCGTTGCGATTCCTTGAAGAATGTCGATCTTGAACCTTTCTTATAAGCTATTCATAATAATGACTTAATAATAAAAAATAATAATGGATTATCCTTGTTTTTCTCTGACAACTCAAACTTGGTTGATGATTGATGACGAAGCTGATAGTATACATGCATGCAACATAAACAATGAACCTGAAAGTTCTTCAGAACTTTCAAAATAGAAGTCAAAGTATCAGCGATATTCGGAAGGAATCATCATCACGCTCACATCGCTCGTACGTGGAAAACTGGTTTCAGCCTTCATGATCAGATAACCTTTCGTTATACGGTCATTTGCATAACTGATAAGTTCAAATGCAACTTTTTTCTTTTGCACAGCTTTCCCGAGCCTAGTTGAACTGCGGAGGATTACATTTCTGAATTGATGTTATTCAAAATCCCAAAAACCAAACAGAAACTGTATTAGATTTATTTGTCAATATATAATATATTCCCGTGTATTCCATAGAGTACAACTATCAAAGGAGCTTAAAACTCTATTTCTCTGTTATCGAATGATTGATTGATGTTGCTGAAACGGGACATGTAAGCATGAAGATTGGAATAGAACTGACCGGAACTTCTTTCTTAGCTCATGTGCTATATGTTGCGAGAGAGGCTTATCTAATGTATTGAACTCAATCTCATCATCTATCATGGCCAGTCCATTTAGAGATGAACTAGAAATTATAGAAGAAGCATTTGATACAGGAGAATGAATAGAAGAAGCTGAAATCGGAAGGTTTACACTATGAAGTTCATAACAGCTTACTCAAAGTCTGTGGCTTATGATACAAGCTTGTCGCATGTGCGGGGGGAGGAGGCGGAACTGCATCTGAAATAATCGAAAAAGTTATATTCGGAACATTCAAAGATGAACGTTACATGTAGCTTCTCTAGTAGTCGATGACCATCTCGGAATTGGCTGAGGTAACTGGATTCTCTCCTTTCGATCATTCTGAATATAAGAAAAATGTTTTAAGCGAATGAAATGAATATGCAAATCACCATTTGTATAGTCCGCTGAAGATCTTTAATCGAAATGGATGGAGGATCAGGAAGGCTGTCCAAGACTGATGGAGTCAAGTATATTCTGTAACAAATACAACAAAATGTCACAAATATGAAAGTGTTTAAGAACTCTGTGGAATTTGTTTGGCATCGTTCCAGTTCGTTGATATCCAAATGATCATTCTCATAATTATTCTTATAATTCTCATCACTGAATATTATAATTCAAGAAATAAACAACATAACTAGATGAACTAACTGAAAATCTGATTTAGCCAGATTGGCTTTTATGGAAGCGACCGATTCATTTGTGATGATGGGTGGAGATGAGAAATGATCAAACGGCTGAACAATTGAAATCTTACATTTAACATAAACAACATGTGATTCTTACATGAATTATTTGAATTTTTTTAGATCTTTTCTCACTTCTGTACATATGTTTAAGCATCTGTAAAGAAAAAAAATTGGAATAGAATGAAGCTTTTCGATGACAAAGCAGATTGACAGTGACGAGCTTAATCGATTTGACCATATTGAATGAGGATGGAAGGGAGGGGGGAGAGAGGAGGGACCTCTTGTGTTGTAATTAGGGTTGTATTGAATGGAAAGATGAGCATGACAGAAAGAAAGAGATTTAGAAGGATAGAGGAAGAGAGTGAACATGAAAAGAACACCTGTTGTTCGATACATTGTATATCGGCTTAGAGTGCATTCAGATGACATTTGAATATAAAAAAGGGAAAAAGAGGAAGATAAGGAAAACATACGTGAATAGTCTGAATCAGATGAGTCTTTGGAAACATTCGATATGCCACAAATATGAAGAATGTCGTCAAAACGATCAAAAAGATGAATATCATAATGAGGCTGATGCGATAGACAGTGAAATCACATTGGCTCAATTCTGTAATTCAGATATAGAAGATGGATGAACAGATGTAAACATATGAAAATTACCATGATGCTTTGTTATGAAGACTGTTTGTGATAAGATTTGTTGATTAGCAAAGCCAAATGATTGTCGTTCATGAGGACATGTCTGTAAGCATGTATTAATATCCCTTAGATTATATGCTAATTCTTCTTTTTCTTCTTCTTTTTTCCTCTTTTTTTCTTTTCGTAAAGCTTTGACTTTCAACGTGTTTGTGGCATTTGTGTGAGAAAGAAAGAATGGAATTACGTCAAGACTATCCCCTATCTTTAGCCGGATGATAGAAGTGAATCTTCTGAACGTTGAAGAAGAGACATCATGACGATTCGTCTGCAGCTCATCTACCCCTCACCCTTCTTCTGACACTCATCGCCATCACCTTAAAGCCTTTTTAACTATGAAATTTGATATAGAAGTGAGTCCATCGAAATCTAAGTCGAATCCATTAGGGCATTAGCAAGAAATTACCATTCATATGATGAACAACGAAGGAATAGAGAAATAGAAATGTAAAAAAGGAATAGAGAGAAAGATAAAATATGAGAGAAAGAGAAGAGGAAGGAAGATGAATAGTTGGGGGTGGTGGCAGTACTTTCTCATACAGTTAATGGGTTGGGTGAGAGCTTTGGAGGTAAGATGATGATGACGACAACAATCGTTTAACAGGAAAGTCAAGAAAAAAAAAACAAAAAGCAAAAAAAAGAAATCTTTTTTTAGGCGTAGTATATGATGATGCTTCAGTGCGTGTGAAAATTTCAAAATTGATATCCAAACTGTTATCTCAATTTCCTTAACTTGAAACATCCATTTGTTCATGCAAATAGAGAGGTTGAAAGGATGAGAAAGTGAGAGAGAGAATGTTGAAGAGAGAAAAGGAGATGCACATGAACAACTATTCTATTCGTAATCTTTGTTGTTTAGAACATTCAAATGAGCTTCGATTGTAGTAGGAATAGGGATAGTGAAGTGGTTACAAAGGTGAATATCGTTTTCTAATTATATGCACATAGTAATGCCAAACAAGTGGAAGTTTCGTAGAAAAATAATTATTTTTTCTCTTTAAAATAATAACAAAAACATTCCTTCATTAAGCAACCGGCTCGTCCAAAATGTAAAATAAAATGAATGCGTTTTACGTGAAAGCATCCACGTGAATGTGATTAACGTGGAAAGCGGCCGTGTAAGTTACGTTTCCATTGGATATGCTAATGAGATGGAATGCTTTTACTATAGTCCGATAGTTATTCTCATGCGTTTTCTATTTCTTATTTACTTCCTTCAATGCTCGAAAGAGTATGAGATGAACATAGAAAAGGAGAGAGAGAAAGAGAGAGAGAGTTGAAGGAGAAAAAATGGTTTTGGTATAAGATATTTGCGTGGTCATTAGAAGATTTGCGACATCCTCCCTCAAATGGATGTGTAAGCAACGCAATGAGGGTGCCAAATTCATGACGTCATTACCGTCCCATCTTACATTACAATTGACCGAATCTAAAAATTCATTCTCTGCTAAACTTATCTCATTTTCAATGCTTTACCATTGAGCTTTGAGCAAAAACATGCCAACTCCGCCCCATTTTTGCTGTCCTCAGCTCCGCCTACTTCGGTTAGCTTATATGCCTTTTAAGGAGCAAGAAATCTTCACATTTGATCTTCTAATATCTGTATAAGCAGATTTCAGAAACAAAACAAGAAAAGGAAGAAATGTTATCAACAGTTCTGTTTTATTCCAATGCTTACATCTTATTCCACTTCTCGCTCATACTTGCTTCATCTCTGCCTTGATCTAATTCAACTAAATGCTGCCAGAGAATGTCACAAATGCTAATGTTGAATCCAAAAAAGGAGAAACGACTGTTTTCATCTTCATTATTCTTCTCATTCTTTCATATATTTCTTTTTCTTCCATTTTTCACACAAAATTTCTTTTTATCATCAGCTCTGCTATTTTCAGAAATGAACCAAATAACATGGATAATGCTATCTCTTTCAATCTTTTATTGCACTTTCGCTGCTCCAGCCTCGTCGGAATATTCTGAAGGCCGTTTAACACTGAAAAGAGGCGCTCGAGTTCGTGAGCTCTTAGGAAAGCGAGGTACTTTCACCTTTCCCTCTCTATTTGTTTCTCCATAAGTGCAATATGGATGAAGTCGATGGAATACTATTCTTTAATTAATTTTTTGCCATTTAAGGAGCTGGTTGGGAATTTTTAATTCCGACAAAGAGAGGCGAATTACTTGGCAAACGTAGTTACTTGTGGTCAACTCGGAGTGCCGAAAAGCGTCGTGGACGAGAGTTATTCGGTCAGTAATTTACCGTAATGCCATCATCGTTTCATCTCATTTTCTGTCTTTTTGACGTTCCTTCTCATCTTTCCTTTCCATTGCAACAGAAAAAAAAGAATGAGAGAGGATAGAAAGAAGGAATTGCTTGAGAATCGTCGGAAATATAAGATGAAAAACAGATTGAGATTTATGCCGTTAAAATGCTTTTAAAATGTAATTCAAAGATTCCATTTAAGGCAAACGTTCTGATCCAGAAATGTCTGGAGCTGAAGTGGATGATGACTACTCCTCAGAATCGGATTATTCCGGACAGGTATAGTTGAATAAATATTATTATATCTAACGCATATGGTTATAGATTGAACCAGAGCTCATGGCCTTAATAAATAGACGAGAACGACGTGGGCGAGTACGTGAATTGCTTGGGTGAAGCTAAGAAAATTGACGTCAGAAGCTCAATTGTCAACATTCTGATGTCAAGTACAGGGCAGGAGGAGGGTCTCATTAATAAGGAATAAAAAAAGAAATTATAATAATAAATATTCACTTAACTATACATATAAATATAGTTTATCTACCTTTTTCCTATATTTTTTTAGATTTAAAAATAAAGAAGAAAAAAAATTTTTTTTTTGTTTTTTGTTTTAATGGGGAAAGTACCTTCAAGCATTCCATTCCGCATGGAACTAATGAGCATTGAATACGTATTGATCCATGATTTGCATAATTTAATTGTAATTTTGAACTAAATAAACGATGATTGCCAATCCTGCTTACGTTGAAAGCTTTGAAGTTATCGTTCACGGGACATCCGCTCTGCAAAAGGTATTGTGAAGGCATGAATGTATGCATGAGTGTGTTGTTCTATGAAAATAAATCATTTCACTTCCTCACTTCATCAGATATGAGAACTGCTTCTTCATTAGCATCTATCAGCTGGCATACTGTAGGATATAGAGATCGGTTATCGATTATGGTTTGATTGAAAATGAGAATATCGACTGATAGAGCTTCATCCTTCATTTCCTTTATTATCATTTTAACAGGTTTTTGTTGAAAACTAAATATATATTTATCCTTTTAACGGGTAAACATATTAGGCAACTGACGTCGAATAATCGTTGATGACGTCTGCACAGGTGATTCGAAATATTTGTGGATTTTCAGTTTCTACATACTTTGGAGCTGACTGAATTAGAAGCGATGAATTGTCCTTCTAAAAGTTGCATATCATATCTCACATTTAAAAGCTCAGCTTACAAGGCATGATGTATCGAAAATCAGCTGATCCTTTCTTCTCAATGAGCAATGAGAGGTTGATGTTGATAGATTTATAGAAGTAGATGGAGGCTTTATCAACAGATATGATGGTTGACATGACAGGATAACTGAAATATAAAATCTTTTTAATTTTAATTATCCAACAACTGGATTGTTAATTAGGAAGAAATCATTGTTCTTCTATCCTTTTCCGACAACTGGTAGTCGATATAACTTGACGATATGTTAATTCGAACACAAAAATTGAAGATCGCTATCTGATCGATCGACATCTTTTATTTTTCCATTTTTTTCTTTTATTCTTTCTTTTTTTCGCTTTCTCTCTCAGTTTCTTCCCGTTCTTCTCTGCCTTCTCCTATAATATGCTAATTTGACGTTAATGACGTGACGTGAAAAAATTGGAAAAGCCCCGATTACTACGTGACACGTTCATTTGATTAGACGAGGACGTGGCGCGAACGGTTGTTTCACACCTTTCACTTCTTCATCCCCCTCCGCTCTTCTCCTGTCCATTCTCCACCCATTTTGGGAGAGGCTTCACCTACATTAGACAGCTTCTGTTCTTCTCTTCTAGTTTTCGTATTGTTTTAACTTGAAGAGAAACAAAGCAAGAACATAAAACATCATGCTGACCACCATATCATTAATTATATTATTTATAATAAAGTAAGTTTACTTTCTTATATTACTTTGAGTAACTGTCCATATTTGAAGATCAGTTGTTTGTAATTCTAATTATGATTCATGCTTTACTAAACATCCGAATCTCTATTTGGAACAGAGCGGGAGACTTCAATTACCTAAGATGGAGAACAAATCAAGTTGTTTAACAGCTTGTTTGATGGTAACTCACAACCTCTTGAGTAATGAGTCAGCATTCAAATGATCTATTTCAAGGCAGAGAGTCTCTATGGATTTCACTGTAAAACAGTCATGTGGCAAAATCATCTATCCAATTGTGTTCTATCACGTTGGAGTATCGCTCAAAAAGTATTATTCGGCGACTTCTTGCTAGCTCATCCTATGCTCTATACAATTCACCTTATTATAATCATTTTTAGAGATCTCGTCTACGAAAATCAATTGCTGGGGACATAGATTTATATTCAAATCATTGTTATATCAAAGTTTTTCACAAGATTCACATATAAACCTTCTGATGATGCTTTAGACGGGGCTGATGAGGAACGTTCGCTATCTGCCTTCGCCAACACGCGATATCCGTCATATATGGGATTATCAGTCAAAGGTTTTACAAAAGTTTACCATTTACAAAAGTAGTAGAAATAAAAGATCAAATTGTTATAGATATGAGCCTTCGAGGGTTTCGAACACGGAAGTGCAAGCTGGCATATCGCATGCGGAAGCTTTGCATGAAGTTTCAGGTTCACTCTGATTGTATACTGTCATTACACTGGGTGTTTCAGAAATAGTGTCAGCTTCACTGGACAGTTCGCCACAAAAGGAATTGTTAGATGATTCAATTAATTTGCCAGTAAATCGCCAAAGGGCATTTCTTTGAATAAGATGGTTACAAAACATTATTCTAGACAACAACAACAACAACAACAACAACACCAGCAAATTTGCAGCCGTGGCAAATGGCGGCGATGAGAAAATTTCCAGTTAGGAAGCATCATCATCCTCTCCTATCAGGTACGGTTTTCTTTTGTTTCAAAATGGACGACATCTTTTTCTCTTTTTTTGTTTTAAGTTTTCACCACAACATTTGCACCACCAAAAACAACACAAACATCATCAATGAGTCCACAACGCACAACGGTTTCTATCAAATCCAGACAATCCAGAAACTTGGTTTTTTCATTTTTTTTTGCACACAGTTCTGAATGCTTATCCTCTCATAGATTGATCGCGATAGCACTGCTTCTCTTGTTTCGTCAGCAAGTGATTTTCATTTTGATTTCCTTATTTAATTTCGTTTTTATATATAGAAAATGATTTGAGTACCGACAATCTCAAACTGTTCTCTCCCTGTTTTCGACGAAATCGAGGATATGCCCTGAGGGGTTTCGCAGAAAAACTGTTACAGTAGGAAAAATAGAAAAAGGAAATAGATTGAAATATAAAATAAAAATATTTCAAGAGAAATCGGATTGGAAGAATGTCTGATGAGCTGTCTCAAGAATACACAATTCTATTGTGCCAGCATAAATTATAATGAAAAGAATATGGTTGAACAGTGATTTTTGGATATTATCAGCATAGAAGATAATTTAAGATTTGTATTTTGAATGGAGGAAACAGTCGGTTAAATCATGCTTCAATCGAGACTAACAACAACATGGACTATTATGAGAATCTGTGTAGTCCATTGAGTACTGTATCTCATCCAGTTTCAAGTAGCTTTTTCATTTATGTATCTTTAATGAGAATGTTCACTCATAGATTCACAAATCATCATCAGCGAAGAAGTTCTTAAACGATGTGTTCTTGGAACTAAAGAATCAACTCTTCTTAGTTTAACTGGAGATATTCAACCAGAAACTCCAACTCTAGGTGAGGCTTAAGATCTCTTCATCTCTCTCACGTTGATTACTCAATCACTTGTTCTAGCTCATTGCATATCCTTGTGTCTATTGGCGAAAACACACAAAAACCGTGAATGTACTGCTATTAATTGGATAGGAAACATGAAATCATGTACCCTCTTCTATGAAGCTATTGATAGGTAAATTTCAATAGTGAGAGAGAGAGATAGAGACTACAATCTCAAACAGATAACATGAGGGTGAAGAGGTACAAGACAGTACATCATCTTGGAGATGAGCAATGAGCGTATCTTGCAAATGAAAGTCAAAAACCTTCATAAATAGAGAGAAAATGAGAAATTCAAACAAAGATCTTCCAAGAGGTTCTATGTGAGAAAAATCTGTTTTTTTCCAGCAAACTAATCTCTCCCTCTCCTCAGTCATTCTTCTATGAAAACCAATGTTCAGGTAAGAGAACTTCCAAAAATAAGAATGATGAAAGAAGGAATCGAACAAAAAAAATGTTTTTCAGCAGAAATTTTTGGTGAAAAAACAAAAAATGAAATGAGAAAAGAGGATTTTGATTATTCTTAAAGTGGAAGAAGAAGCTGGAGAAGACGAAGAAGATGAAAATGAAAACAAAAACTTACTTGAGGATGTTGATTGGATTTTTGTAATATTTAAATGAAAAACAATCAAGAAGATGATGAAGCAAATCCTTGCTGCCATTTCATTGAGTATCGACGTGAGAATTCAGAATCGTTGCCTCTTCAGTAATTACCATGACCTCATATTCCTTACAATTATAATTCAATAATCTCAAGGTAATATCAATTTTCTTTTTATTATTATTTTCTTTGCGTACCATCAGACCGTCTGGTCCATTCCCCCCCCCTCCAGCTTTGCTACTTTCATTTCCTCATTCACTTCATATATCATTAAGCATACCTACTCCCCCTCATCCCATTCTGCTTCCTTCTCAGGCATTTATGATAGCATAGAAGATAAGTTATTTTTCCAAATAAAGAAAAAAGGAAATAAAGATCATTCTGTGAATCGTTTTCTAACTGTCTCTTATTCAAAACAACTTTATTACAAAGCGATAAGTTTATTTTTGAAATATGCAATAAGACAAAACACAGGAAAAAGAAAATATAATTTTACCCATTTATGTACAACAAACTGCGTTCAAACGAAAATTCCTGTCAGGGCAAGTGAGAGAAAATAGACGAAGGAAGATTATATATAGTTATATGTGTATAGTTAAGAATGAGGAAAAGTGAGAAATACCCATAAATGAAGAGAAGATTTCAGTTTTTTGAATCGAAAATGAGATTTTAATCACCTCATTGTTCACTCAGACGTCGTAAATGACGAATGTAAAGGTACGACCGAATGTAACAAAAAACGAGAATTGCTTGGAAGATGGCCACAAATGCCAGAACTAAGCTGAAAATTATTTTTTATTTTATTGTTTGAAAGGGAGATTGTCATTGACTAACCGAAATAGTAGAATATCCGTAATGGCGGATGAATCTGAAGAAACTTTCTTGACCTCATCATCCCATTCATTGGCTGTAGTGACGATAGAGAAAATGCAAACACCTTCAATACGATGAGGTTATTATAGGGTATGTGTAAGGTATGAAGTTTACCTGCTAAGGCAAATAGGAAGAATGTTGAAATTGATGCGAAAGGAACAATCAGACGATGACGATGACCAAAAATTCCCCAAATGAAGAGAGCTGCGAAAAGTAGAATCAGCGTCTCAGCAATGGAAATGATGCCTGAAAAGGAAAAATAAACAACGAAAAAAAAAAGAAGACGAGAGAAAGATGAATAGCAGTATGGAAGAAGAGAAGACGAATGTAAAGCTGACCAATTTGGCGAGCACGAGAAGTTGGATCATCGGTTTTTGTAATTTGAATCATTGCATAGATGTAGACGGATAACGTTAGAATGCATGATGCTGTGACTCCGAATATAGAAGCTGAAATAAGAATAACGATTATCATAGAGCATACGATAAGATAGAGAGAAAGGGAGAGAGAGAGAGAGTGAGATTGAGAGTACTGTTTAAGCAAACAGAATTGTAAAGTTTGAAAAATAAAAAGAGAGAAAAGCAACCGCTCCTTTGCTCATAAAATTAGAAAATGATCTGTTTACACGTGGAATTATGAGATTTTCACGTGCAAAAAGAGAGAATTGAAAAAGGTTTTCATCTATTCCTTGATTCACTTATATAAGATATTGAGCAAATTTAACTTAAACTTTACCAGCATTGATAGGAATGAAACAACAGATTCTCGGAGAATCGGGAAGTTTTCGACGTATTAATGAAGAATCATCTGTAGACAAATTGGATGAAATGGCAGCTATAGATATCATAGACGGCATATCTGAAATGAATGCATATGAGGAGGAGCGCATAGGAAGAGGAGGAGATGAAGGATGCAACAAGATGGAACACAAGAGAACTGAGGATGTTTTTCAGTCTAAAAAGCTGAAATGTGTTGAGAAAAATTAAATATTATTTGCTCAGAAACAATTGAAAGTCAAAAATACAAAAGAAGTGAATTGAAATGAATGGAACGAGGAGCAAAAAGTTTATTAAAAGAACGAAATGACTAATGAAGGGAGGAGATTGATGATAGAGAGAAAGAAAGTTAGAGATAAATAGATGAAGAGAGAGAGACAGGGAGAAGGAAGGAGTAAATGAGGAATGAAGAAGAAAATGGGAGGGGAAGAGCAATTTTTCATAAAATAAACAAAAAAAGAAGAAGAAAGAAAAGAAAACATTTGTATTACTCATCTAACTATTTAATATAATTAAATGTTATTCATTAGACTCATCAATTGACTGTTTTCAATTTTAGAATGAATCGGCTGAGCTGCAGAAGTTTGAAGTGCGGAACAATCCAGCTTTTGATATCTTCAAATCTGATTTAAGAAGGGAGGCAAGAGATGATTATTGTGTGCGAATGATTGAGATGAAGCTGGTCAAAAGCTCGAAACTCGAGTGGCTTAAACTATGATAAATGACAATTATGGAATGTTTTACGAAATACTCGAAATGCACGAACGACAACAACAAAGTTCGACGTCGTTATCTTGCTTCTTTCAATTACAAAATGAATTTCTATCAGTGAGGTATGTGATTGAAGAATGATATACGGAGGTATGATGATCAGTAACGTGAAAGAGAATAAAGAAAGAGAGAGAGACAATAAAGAAAGGGAGAGACAATACATGTTAAAGGGCGAGACATTAATAGAAATTCCAAATGACAAGATGAGTTTCATGATTAGAAGCTGACAAAAACGAAGAAACGAACCTTTGCGATTATTTGAAGTTTGTTTGAAATGATCTCGAGGAATCTGAACGAAATTTCCATCACATGAAAGAAACTGTTCGGCCATTGTGATTTGAGCTGAAACACAAAAATTTATTTGATGAAGATTAAAAGGGGAAATAAATAAATGTGCGGAGGATTTAACAGTGCATAGACATAGAAGATAAAGGAATGCTTTCAATGATAAAATTAGCTGTTATTAAGCAAAAAGTGGAAATGACATAGAGAGAGAGAGAGAGGCGATTTTCGACCAAAGAGAAAGAGAGAGGGAGAGAAAGAGAGAGATAAGAAATAGAGAAAGAGGTTGGACAAATCGATCGCTTTCTGGATTGTAAGTGGTCATCAGGAGATTCACCTCATCCCCCTCCCCTAATACAATCCTCCACTAACATCTCTCTCTCTCTCTCTATAAATCTATCTCTCTCCCAATATCACTCTTCTTCTCTTAAGAAAATGTTAAAGAGAGAAAATAGCTTTTGATATGCGACAAACCCATGTAAATGCAAAAGACAAGTTTCAAATCATTCATATCACAGGAGATTCTAATGTATTCTTTGTCGTCTTCCCCCCCCCCCTTCCTCCCTCTATCTCTCCTTTGAGGTAAAAACGAAAAATGAAAATGGAAACAACTTGTCCAACTGTTTCTCCGAAAATTTCAAGTTCAACCTCAACAACACGTTACTTGATCAGTTTTGTTCTAAAAATTCAAATTTATGATAAAGAAATGAATTTATTTTTTATTCAAAAAGCAAGTTTCTCTTTTTCACTTTTTTTTGAACAACGACAAAAGCAATTGCATTTCAGTTTTTAGTCGTTTCAATCGCACCTTTAGAACTGTCTGGATAGTCTAAAGAAGCTTTTCCTCTTCTATCTCTCTCTCTCTTCCTCCTTCTCTCTCTCTCACTCTTAATCTCTTGCATTCTCTCAAAGCTCAAAAAACTTTGATGCAAAAGACACAAAAAAACAGGAAAAAGAGAACAGTCATTTGACAAAAAAAAGAATCTTTTTCTATCTGCGAGTAAAGCGAATCCTTTAATGACCAAATCCGCTTCCATTTCTTTTTATAAACAATAATTTTTTGCTATTTTGTGGGTTCAAAACCTCACAGTCTCATGTATGAAACGATTGAGTGTGTGGATTATTGTGGGAAAACAGTTTTCGACAACAGATATTCAAATGACAACAAGCAAATGAACAACTGAAATATCTTTTTTAATGGCTTTTCCATCCGAATCACAGTTTCAGGAAAAACGAGAGAACGCAAAACGAAAAAGTTTCTGTTTGTTTATTCTATTTTGACTCAGCAAAAACAGTTTTGAACGTCATCTCATAGTGCGAGGAAGAATTAAAAAGCTTGTGTATTTGAATAATTTCACGTGAGCGTTCACGTAGAAACCAAAGATCACGTGACACGCGCGTCATTTATATTAGATGATTCAGACTTACTGAACGGTTGAGCTTGTTACCATCAGTCGTTCTCTATCTCTCTCTCTTTCTCGTATCCTCTTACCTCATTCTTCGTTCTGCATGCTTCCTTCTCTCTTCTAATCTTTTCATTCGCTTCCTATCTCTCATCTGCTTTTCATCTTTGATTCTCTCTTATTTACCTAATCTTTCTCTATACTTTTCAACCTAAACAGGTATCCTGCGCTCCTTCCTGTTTCCAGACTCTCTAAGGACATTTGAGCCGAAGAGATGATGACGATAAAGTCAATAACGAAAAGAAGTGACAAGATTTTGTACATGAGACTCTTCATAAAGCTCAAACAAAATCATGAAACTCAAAGTCAGTCTATTTCACAAAAAAAATTTTTTAGAGATGAAAAAATAAATTTTTTTCTCTTTTGCTTACAAGTCACAGGGAGTTGATAAGAAACTCAAACGAGAGGTTGTATAATCGGAGAGGCAATCTGTGATATTCAAATAAACAAAGAAGAAATTCAGAAAAGTTTTGAGAAATCTCAAATTTTACTTTTTGTGACAATTGAATGAAAAATGAAAATTGAAAAAACAAGTCAAATACTTTGAGTTTCGTATGAAGTTCGATTGCCTCAAGGGTTTATCCTCTCGACTATAAACTTTTGACATTGATGTTTGTAACGAGAATATGGAATTGAACGAATATGACACGTTAAAATGAAATTTTACATGAAAAATAGGGAAAAGTTGAAAAGGAGGATTACATTCCATATAAGGTCACAACTAAATCTGATGAGGAAAGGAGGAAAGACTTTCAAATAAAAGAAGAAAACGGATAGAGCGGACGCTGTTTCTTCAAAATGGACGACAAAATACGCGGGGCATCTGGTGTAAACATGAAGGAAACAACGATGTCGTCAACCACACACCTGCTTCAGATGAAATATGGCTTTTTGAAGAAAAAAAGAACGCATTCACACCTTCAACGAGGAATGATGATGTAATTTCCAAAGGATCTAGAATGGGGCAGAGGGAAGAAATACTTGTTCATCATCTTCATTCTCTTCTCGTAACTCGTACTGTATTCAGATGATTCAATCAACGATGAGCTGATTCATAGAGTATGCCGGTGATGCCGACAGACAACGTCATCAACACCAACTGTCCACAAGGATTATGACGTCGTTGGTACGTTTACATAGCATATGCATCAGGATAATGTGTTAGGAGGAAGAACTGTTGTACAATGCTTCCCTTCCATCTCTCAATGGTTCTCTCTCTCTGTATTTCCATTTTTCTCTTTAAACTCATTAAAATGCGCTCTTTGAACGTCTTTCGCATGTTAATTCATGCATGACCAAAAATGGATTTGAACGGATTTACGACGAGTAAGAAGACGAACTGATGGGCTGATTGTTTCTGATTTAATCGAACATAAAATGAATGAAACGACAATACTCGTTCGAGAGAATTAACTAAAGGATAAAAGACGAAAGGAAGGAAGAGGATGAACTACATAAAAAGAGAGTGAAAGAACGAGGGAGATAGAAAGAGAGACAGAGAGAGTTTTCATAAAACTGGTATTTAGCGATTACAAGTCAGATTGATAATCTGAAGTTGTGGCTCAAAGAAAAGCCTTGAAAATACAAAAGAAATGCAATTTCTCTCACTCTTTCTATGTCTATGTTCTCTTTCAACTGTTTTCTCAATAAAACAAGACGATGCAAGGAGAATATTGGCAAAGTTTGGAAAAAGAAGAAGAAATAAGCTGATTAAAGAAACAAGCAGAGAAGAGTCAAGTCAAGAGGCGAAATTCCAAAAGAGCATTCAAATAGGATGGAGAAAAAAAAGATGTTTGAATACAACTTGTTCACCTTCAATCAAGCTTTTCCTCTTCTTTCGTCTTTTCAGATTATTGTTTCTGTCAGTTCGTATAAGATTCCCATCGACAGTTTCATCTATTTTTCTCTCGATACTAATATCAGCCCTTAGAGAGTTTCTCTTCCGAATGAAAGCTGTGTACAGCTGAAGCATAGCAACGATCTACCGTATAGTATAGAGATGAAGGAAATATATAAAAACTATGCAAATTATGTGATTCTCGTGATAAAATGATGGACAGATGTTACCGAATTTGGATGAATTTTAGCGGGAAACGATAGTACAAACATGGCCATCTGGGTAGGGGGGGGAAAAGGAAGGGTGAACAAAGAGTTGCCTCCATTGAATGTCTTTCTTATAGATCAAACAAACAAAATATATTTAAGAAAGAAGGGGAAATATTAGTTTAAAAAAGTATAATTCGTTCCAATTTTTACTTGAAAAGTGTTTTGATTTGGCTTATGGAAAAGCAAGTTGACAATAAAAGAGACTGAAAACGTTCAGTATTGTGGAAACAAATGACGTAACGATGGCTTCATAATGTAACAGAAGTGAATGAGAAAGACAATAAAAAATGGAAAAAGCTTATGGAGATGTCAGGAAAAGAGAAAAAAGTTTTTTTTTTATTGGAAATGTTGATTCAGTTGTTTGCTTGACCATTTCAAGCTGACCATAAGCGTTATTTACTCGACTATTAATAGAAAGAACTTTATAGTCTTTCCCTTCCATGCATACGAAGTTTAGTTCAGATGAGTAATTTAATAATTTCATAAAGACAAATATTTATTGTTAGAAGTAAGAATGATTGAAGACATTAAAAAGAAAGTATTATCTTCAAAACATCTTGTGAATCACGGAAGAGGAAGAAAAAAACAGACACAGGAGAGCTGGAATGGAAAGTGGAAAGAGTCAAGAGAGACGACTATCTATTTGGTGGTCAGCAGAAAAAAAAAGTTGAAGCTCAAAAATAAGGAAATAACGAAAAATAACTAACAAAGATGAAGCTCAGCATGATGTTGTCAGTTGATGCTTATAAGAGAACAGCAAGAATTCAACTTTCTGCATATATGGGAATGAATAGGAGACGATGGAAAAGGAGAAGAAAAACAAGAAACATAAATATATCTCTTCAAGTGAAACTGGTAAGCTTCATCTTACAGTCAGAAGAAAATCAATTGACGACCTTTGTTGTTGTAACCTGATGATTTGAACAAAGACTTGTAAGATCTTCTATATATCCTCTTAGAGTTTCCTTTTATGTTATATTCTCATCGTCCAAATATTGCCATCTGAAATAGATCTTTACATCTGTCTGTCATGCCACACCTATCTGAGCTTTTCAAATGCTCCTATTTACTTTGTTCTTACCTTTTAACTACTTTCCGACGACATTTATAGCTATTTTGTCATCTTCGTACTCCAAATAGATTCTCTTACTTCTTCTTCATCTCACCCCTCTCTCTTTCCTCTTCGTCTTCCTTACTCTAATTAACCTCCTCAACGCATCATTCGTTTTACAACTAAAAACTATTCCATCAATGTCATCTGCAAAAATAACTGAAGTCACATTTTGAGAAAAACGTAAAATTTTTTACGAAAAAAGAATAATTAGAAAATGAAGATAAGAAAAAAAGATTGAAATCATCCGAGATTTGAAAAAAAAAACAACCGCTCCCTACGTCAACTCACACAAATGGAATGAAAAAACACAACCAATTTTTAGCGAGACAACACGGAAAATGAAACTTTGTTACAACGTAATACAATATTCTAATTTCCACGTTCTCAAATTCAGTGTTCTGTTTTCTACTTGAAGATTCATGGAGTTCACCTAACTTCCAGAGGCTCCATTATTTGATGAGAAATGAAAGTTTGATAATTCAGAACGATTAAATGTATTCGAATTAACGGAAAAACTTCCTGGAACAAGTTACAGATCACCTTTCAGTACCAAAAAAACTTTCAAAATTTTTTTTCTATCATCGAACAGCAGATTTATGTGTTGATAAACGCATAAGTCCATAAGATCGCTGATATGTTTGAACACTTCACACAAAATGCGCTCCATTGACACTCGCCAACCGTCCTTCAATGACGTGCTTGTTAACTATAAAATTTCCTTTATTGTTATTTATGGAATGTATTGTTCTGACTTATATTACCAATTGAGTAAAATTCATCGAATTTTTGAGATAAGAAATGACAACATCAAGTAGTCCGGAATCAATGAGGAAGCTAGCTCCCGAGCCGCATGATTTCCGTGATCATAAACAACATATGATATGGCTCGTAAGTCGAAATTCGCATTTTTTTATGGAATTGTTCCCTGTCAGGCAGATCGAGAAACATATAGCCCGGTTCCACTGATTCCAAATGACATGTCAGGTGCGAATTTAAGTGTTTGAAAAGCCTCATTCTCATTTTGTTTAGGGGGATCGAAGGCCGTTTCGGCGTCTGTACTTCAAAAAGCTTTCAGTAATCCTTTTGTTCCCATAGGAATGATAGCCACATGTGGATGCTTAATAGGTTTGCTTTTCACTTCTTCGTCATATATAAGCTTGTATACAGGAATGCTTGGTGCTACACTGAAAAGAAATTCAAAACGTGCTCAGTTCTACATGAGGGGCAGAGTTGTAGCTCAAGGAATAACAGTTGCGTCTTTAGTGTGTGGAGCCATGTGGTTTGGTGAGAACAGAAAATGAAAAAAGTTTTGTTCATCTTATGAGTTAAGGATTAACACCAGGAAATGGAGCAAAGCCTATTGCTAGAACAGCTCTGCCTCAAGAGCAGCAAGCTGAAAAGTGAAGGCACGATTTGCTAATATAGAAAAGAAAAGATGACAGAGGTTGTTTAAGGATTTGTCTTGAGTAAGACGAAAAAGGAATTGTTGTTTTACGCTGTATTTCATATGGGTATATTAGAAAGCTGAGTAGTTTTCAGTTTGAAACAGTTCAATTCCGATTAAAAATACGATGTTTCTTTTTTTCTGTTTTAACACACGAGTTCGAGCTTGTGAAATATCTTTTTCCTTTCTTCGACCACTTTATATTTATATTTATATACATTTATATACTCATTATTTGGTTTATCTTCTCTTCATTTATATTCTCTTTTCTTTATATGTATGCGATCTGTCAAAGACTTTGAAGTCTCGTTGTCGTCATCGTCGAGCTCGAGGCGATCATTGTCATATACACGCTAGCATTCTACGGAATTTTGTTGTTATCCTTTTCTTCTATAGTTATCAAAAATTTATATGACCTTTTTCGTTTTTTGGGAAAAAATATGCCCAGCAATGGGAGCAATGTGTCATCATATGCGTCATACTCCCTGTCTCATCATTCTCTTTCTTTCTCTTTTTCCCTCTCTGTCCCCATCTCTCTCTATTTTATGCCGCCCATCCCATCTCTCTATGTCCACGCTCAGCCCACAATCTGTTTCTCTTGATGTGAGATAGTGGATAGATTATCGTCCTCGCCTAGTTTTCCATAGCAAGTTTATAGTCAGAACTCACCTATGGTGAACATTTATCTTTTCAAATCCCCTTAATTCTCCATAAGATTGTCATACGTTGCGAGTATCTCAAAGCTTTTCTACTCCTTTCATTCAATTTTTGTGATATTTTATTTCTCTCCTTTCTCTTATCTTGATTCTTAGAGATTTCTTCTCCCAAGTTAGTTTTATGCCGTTTTCCTTGCTGTCTGTTCTCGTATTCTTCGTCATTGCATTTCAAATCCTTAGCCTTTAATGGAAAGTTGTCGTGGGTTCTTCATCAACGGCGGAACCTCTGCGTCCTCCACACAATATTATTGATCGATTAGACTAGATGGTTGTTATGGTTGGTGTAGGTCGCAGAAGGTAGATTAGCTCGATTACCACGGATTATTTCCGTACTTGCGTTTTGTCTTTGTGGTTTCCTCTCCTGTTTTTTGTGAAGCTGTCTTTCGAACCTCATATTGTGCCATGAAAGCAGTCAGTCAGCGATGCTACTATTACATTCAATCGTTCGCCATCGCATGCCACCCTCTCATCATAATCTGCTTCTAGGCGATTGTCGCAACATACTATTCTTCCATTTCAATTACAAATGTACTCATGTTTATATATGGTTTAATCGTAATTGTTAGAACGATTTCTGAGTCATGTTGATGGCCATACTACAAAAGGAAACTCTTCGCCTTTTTTCTTCTCTCTTATCATTAGAAACGTTCTTGTTCATCATTGTTTATTTCAATCTTTACTCCTGCTCGATATATACGGCTTCATTATTATTTACTTACAACAGCATTTTTCGTTGTCATTATGTGCCTCGTTCATTTTATTTTTTTCCAATTTGTTTCTCATTGTTCACTTTTTCTGTCTTGTTCTTTTGCTGCGGCTTTTTATGTATTCGAATACATGGACTGAGAAAATATTTCGTTGCGACTAACTGTTGTTTTGCCAGCTTCCGCTCTGTCCTTCCTGATGTATTCATGCTCTACAGATAACCGGTTCAGCCTTAGCCAATCTTCTCCTCTCCACACTCCCCGGTTTCCCTTCTAATCACTTTCTCTCTTCAAACTCTTCATACCTCGTGCATTACATACCCTCTATGTGCTGGCTCTTATTTGTTTGTACTTCTCTTTCCCCGAGAAGCACACAATGTCCCTTTCCAGCAATGCATGTGTTCGTTCCTCTCCTCGTCACCGCATCTTGCTGTTTCAGACGCCGATTCCTCTGTGCTTTTGTTTGATGTTTTCTGACTCGTTAATTTTCAGTCCCTTTTCTAATCTCTTTCTTTTTCTTTCCGTTTCTTTAGGAGCATGGTTCTGCAAGAGATACCACAAAACTACTTCTGTTTGATTTTGTTACCATCAATACTTTCAGCAGCCAGAATTCGTTCTGATTTTCGTACAGTCAACATTCGATCGGAAATGTGTCTCTTTTTGCATCGTTATTTGAAAATCAAACACAAACCTTATTTAAAATGTCCCGTTCTATTTTCTGTTAATTACGAATTTGAATGCAACCGACCGGTAGCTTACTAAGCATTTTTGAGAATAACCTTTACGTGGAAAATAACGTGACTGACACGCGCACAAATTTGCATAATTGGCTGTGTCTTTATTCTTTGTCTCTTTCATAATTGCAAATATCTCTTTACTTTGCGTTCTTTGTTGAGCAAAAAAAACTTTCCATTCTCTCATTATTCTCCGCGTAGTCTGGGTTCAGCGTTACCGGGACCTGTACTCAGATATCCTTCATCTCAATGTCATCTTTTGTTATTACCTGCCGCAGTACCGTTGGATCCTCTCTAACGACCATCACTCAATTTTCGACAAAGTCGTTAGCATGGGACCGTAAAGAGGTCAAGTCCCATTTTGTCTTAATATTCACCTGTTTCTTAACCTCAAAACCTTAAAGCTTCATCAATTCTACTTTGAACATCCTCCTAAATAGCCTTAACTAGTTAATTAAAAATTTGTATTTTTTGATTCAATAACCGATGCATAACAATTAAAAATGCCCGGGAAAGACTGCTCGTAAAATTTTTAGCATTTACGCCATGTTGAGAGAGAGAGACTGTACGTCTGGAATATGTGAATTCGCTGGTGTAAGGCCATATTGAGGGTACTTCCGAAACGGAGTATTAGCATGCATATGTCATTTTCTATGTTTAGAGAAGAAATGCTCTTTTTTTTGGTAGTCTGCCAATGATTGAAAATTTGATCTATGAGACCACTAAAAGTGTTCAAGAAGAGTAAAGAGCACGGCTTTGCATAATACACGAGCATTGCGTACGGTACGCATTTTGTAGTGAGGAGGTAGAAAGTGTTCCATTCAAACGACGCTTCTTAATTATCGTTAGATGTACTTCGGTTATGCTGTACTGGTCATTTTTCATTTTAATCCCTGTTGGATTACCCTCCTTGTTTTCGGAAAGCCAGTTAGCCGTTTTGCAATCTGCAAGATCAGGCCAGATGTGCCGAAATGATGTATAAATCTCGTCGATTGTGTTTTTCGTTTCTGCACTTCTATCCCAGATTTTAGTTTAACGTATTGAGAATGGCTGAAATAGGTAATGGTTTTAATTGCTGCAGTTGCGTCTCATTCCTACTACTTTTGCGATTCGCATTAACTTTTTTGACATTCCATACTAATTATCCTAGAATATATTTACATTCCAATTTCCTTGTTTGTGATGATATTTACCAGTTCTTACATTTATCCTGCATGACTCGTAGTAACTGTTTTACTTATTTTCTTTACTTTTCAGAGAAGAAAGGAAACATGCGTGAGTATAAGATTGTCGTTCTGGGAAGTGGAGGTGTTGGAAAATCAGCTTTGGTTCGTAGTCTAGATTTCATCAAGTTTAATGTTTTTTTCTGTTCAGACTGTTCAATTTGTCCAAGGAATTTTCGTAGAAAAATATGATCCCACTATCGAAGATAGTTATCGCAAAGTAAGAATAAGTTTTTCCTATTTCTCATTAAACTTTGTTCCAGCAAGTTGAAGTTGATGGACAACAATGTATGCTGGAAATTTTGGACACCGCAGGAACGGTACGTGTTCTGCCGACCTATTCTTATCATTTTAAGCCGTTTTCAGGAACAATTTACAGCCATGAGAGATCTTTACATGAAAAATGGACAAGGATTTGTACTTGTTTACTCCATCACAGCGCAATCTACTTTCAACGATCTCATGGACCTGAGAGATCAAATATTGCGTGTCAAGGATACGGATGAGGTAATAAATTTTCATATTTGGCTTCTTTTACTTGAAGCTTTGTTCTCAGGTCCCTCTCATTCTCGTTGGTAACAAATGTGACTTGGAAGACGAGAGAGTGGTTGGGAAAGACCAGGGACAGAATTTAGCTCGTCAGTTCGGGTCTGCATTCCTGGAGACATCTGCTAAAGCCAAAATTAATGTAAACGAGGTTTGTATTGCTGATCTTATAGCATTAAAACTTCGTGCTCTTGTAGGTTTTCTATGATCTTGTTAGGCAAATTAACCGCCGATATCCCGAATCCGGCAAAAGACAGGGCCACAGTTCCAAGAAATGTTGTGGTTGTTCCATCATGTAATTTGGTGGAGTCAACTTCATGCCTGTCTGCTCTTTCCCTGAAATTAGTTGAAGAGTCGATCTACTCATTAGTTTGGAAGCATCATTACGTCTGTTGTTTTTTTTAATTTATTCTTTTAATAGAGATCGTGTGAAGAGCTTTTCATCCCACTTTAAGATTATTTCTCATGACCTTCCGCACCTTCGTGTGCTGACTTTATATGTTCAGATGGTCCTTCCGGTTTTTCATCATATCGAAAGAATCGTCTTTGTGATCTATTTTTATTTCTTATAACTCATAAGAAAATATATATATTTATATATATGAGCGCGTGTGTGTGTGTTTCTATAAGATATCCCTTTTCCAATCGTGCACATCGATAGCAGTTTAGAGCCCAGCGTCTGTGAATCTTCAAATTTGATGAAAATCATCACACGTGTACACGTGCTGCCTTAGAAGCTATGCTTTTTGACCATATAAAGTTAATTTCCTATTCTCACATTCATATCTTCTGATTATCTCTACTGGTTAGGTATTTATGATTTCTTTCTGATAGACATCATTTCCGGGATTGTCCCTTCTCTCTTTTTACCATCTAAATCCTCTGTACTATTAACCTGATAACTTTCTCTCTCTTTCTCTCTACACATCCTTTTGAATTTACTTGCCCTTTTGTACATTGTCTAAGGTTCAAGATTGCTATTAAATAAATATTTTATTTCCGTATTTTATACACGTTTTTTCATAAATTTGATTTTGTTTTATTTTTCGGACCTACAGCACTGTTCCAGAATTCAGCTCTCCGATTTTGGAAGTCATTAGCCATGTGAGATTTTGGTAGCTGAATATTAAAATATCTGAAAGAGTCGGCTTGTGAATGTTTTTCCCATAAGTCATTGGTTCCATCAGTAAGTCCATTTGGGTTTCTGAAGTTTTCACTTTTTTGATTATTCATAGTTTCTAAGTATTACCCATATTTGGCGAAGTTTGAGAAATACTCAGTCATCATTTGAATCATTCGATGATCTTCCTCATTTGGTTTAAATTTAGAATAAATTCCTTTTCCGAGAATATAACGGATTTCTGTACAATGAGTGGCACCTGTAAAATGAAAAAGGTTTTGTGGATCAAGAGCGTCCTCTTACCTCGGAAGGGAAAGATGAAACGGAACAATCCAAATCCATCAGGATTGAAGTATTCGAAATTATAAAGATAGACGTTATGACCACATTTGCTCATTTTATTGGCATAGTTATAAGTACCTACGTTTATAGCATAATCTCCGAACAGCTGGAAACAGTTTCTGTTGAACTTGACTGAAGAATGTCTCTTACCTCAACCATTCTCCGGGAGATTGTCGCTTTGTCTTTTGGATCCACATCTTTTGTATAGAATTCATATAACTCCTTTTGGATAGTCGTCGCTTCCGATCCATAATCGCATTCTCGGAAAATTCGACCGAGAAACCGTTTAATACCTTCGAAAGACTTATGAAATCCTCCCAATGCTACTGAAACAAGAATAAATCAAGATGTTTCTCTTGTTCTCGGTCTCTCACCGAAGAAGAGCCCTTCGTTTTGAGTCACACCCGTCATCACATCTTTTTGAGGAATTTCGGTTCGTAATACTGATGGTGGTTTAGGGAAGAAATCTCCGTCATAAGTTGGGACAAAGTATAAGTTTCCAGCTTGTGAATGTCGGAATCCCTTGAAATACATTAATTTTCAATGATATTATGGTGAATACATAGCATTAGGACAAGCATTGATTTTTGAGGGATGAGTATAGCGAGAAAAACTGATTAGTACTCACATCACTTACCTTCTTTGCATTGATGCCAACTTCTAAACGAGTAGTAGGTTGTCTCACCATCCATTCCATTAAACCTTTATCGTCATCATCTTTAATTTTTTTGTTTTACTAAGCGTTAAAGGAAGATTCTAGCGAACCTTCTCCTCTCCAACCCAAGTATCGAGCAAACTCAATGCTTAGCTTTGCTTGTCCCTCTTTAGTTCGAAACGCAAAGTCACATTCTCCACAACCAGACATGGGAATGACACGTTTGAACAAATCTTCAAAACGTCTTTAAGCGACTTAAGATGTTTTTGGTTTACGGTTTGAATGTGGACTAAGTGTAAGTAAGTCGACACTAGCTCCACCAGCACTCTGTCCAAATATAGTGACATTAGTTGGATCTCCACCAAACTCAGCAATATTATTTTGAACCCATTGTAGAGCCAAAGTCTGATCCCATAGTCCCATATTACCTGAAAAACAGGAAAACAATAATTTCAATAAAACTAAGAGTAGCATTTTGGACAAGTACTACTAACGATCACTATTATAGAAAAACAAAACGGTTTTTTGTCATTATTTTTACGAAATCCGAGATGAACAAGTTATTGACGCTTTCAATGGTGTGTTTTGCAAATTGCAAAAAGACTCCGTCGAACCGGATTCGAACCAGTGACCTAAGGATATCAGCACTACTACAGTCCTCCGCTCTACCAACTGAGCTATCGACGGGTACATTGCCTCGAAGCAATTGCTTGCTTTTCACCTAGCAGAGTGAATAATTCAGATTTCCTACTGAATTTTTCCACAATTTATGATCAGTTAAAGCAGAGAGAGTTTATTAGAAAGGTGATAAGCACTTTTGAATGCCCTTGCGCGTTAGAATAAGAAATGGAAGAGAGCAACCGGTCAGTTTACTGAGTGAGAAGGAAATGAACTAGCGCGGCAATGAAAAAAGTATTCTAATTTTAGTGCGTCGATTGCACGTGAATTCTGTTGATGATTTTGGAAACAAAAAAAAGAAATTTCTACTATTTTCAGATTTTACCTGAGCATTCTTCTGTGGCTGTTGAAAAGAAGCCAAAAACTCCGAGACGATAATTAATAGAAACAAATAGAACATCTTTCACGCATAGATTTCTTAATAGAAGGTCGTGTTAATGATGGAAAAAAGACTCATTACCTGGCAACGGTGGCTGCTCCATAATTGCTAGAAGAGTGGATTGCAAATCCTCCTCCGTGAATCCAAACCATTACTGGCAGGCCTTTAGGCTGGAAGTGATTCATTGAAATTAAATAAAACTATTCAAGTATTTACCCATTCTTCTGATTTCCATCTGGGAGCAATAACATTGAGTGTTAAGCAGTTAGCTTCATCTTTCCCAACTATGTTAATATACTAATATATAACGAATTCATCTTTGGAGAATGACACTAAGAAAACCTGGGCAAAATAATCGTCTGTTTGAGGACAGCGTGGTCCAAAATGCAAGCAATCTTTAACTTCTGACCATTGAGCTGCTTCTACTGGTTTCTGGAATAGGAATGGTTCAATCCTCGTGAAGAAGCAATCAAGAATGATTAGTTAAAAACCTTAAAGCGATATTTTCCGATCGGAGGCTGAGCATAGGGAATGCCTAAGTAGCCATCGACTACTCTGTTCTTATCTTCAGGAAGGTGAAAAGCTCGCCCACGAATCTGACCAGAAGTAGTTTGCCGAACAGGAGAGTATTCGATAGAAGAGCTATTTGCCCCCATCAATAAGTGGTTAAAATCTGAAGACAAAGTATAGTTTCAGTAAATCTTCAACAAGAAAGTAGTCAATAAGAACTACGAGATGAGTCTGGTGTCAACTGTTTAGTCACAAGTAAACATTTAGCAGACTCGAATTTCAAATCATCTAAAGTATAAAAAGCTTTTCTTCCGAAATGCTTCTTCTATTTGACAAGTTCAAGATGATATAACAAGAAAAAAAAAGAAGAAAAAACTAGAAAATGGTTTTGAAATAGCTCGAACTCAGGAAAATGCTATGGTTTGAATGGACTTTGTCCTCTTGTAGCCTAAAACGAACAGACCGGATTTGTCTGTAAATGTTATGATCCTTCTGTTTAATTGGAAAAATTCAAGAAGGCAAAAAAATTGAAAAAGATAAATGAAAGAAGGGATGCTTTAACGAAAAGATAAAATACTTGTACTAGACACAGAAGTAAGAACTCTATGAATGCGACTACAAGTTGAAATTATTAAAGGTGAATAAGGAAGACTATGTAAGAACCTGTTCTTTCTTATCTTATGTTGTAGTAAGTTGTTCAACACAAAACTTTGGTGGAAAATCAAAAATGTGAAAAGGACATTCGATGCTGATGAAACCTGGTGATTTCAATCGAATTATGGGCAGATCAAATACCAAAAAGATTTTTGAGTGAGCGTAAGGAAAAAGTTCAAATGAAAAGTTGGAAAATGTAAAAACATCAATATAGAAACAAAATGATTAAATAAAAAAAATTCAAAAGAGTTATTATGAAGAACAAGAGGTCAGTGCCAGAGGAAAGGGAGAGCAGAGAAAGAGAGGGAGGAAGAGAGAGAGATAAGAGCCTGATAAAAGTAGGAAAGAAAGATAAAGCAAAACAGAGAAGAATCTCTAGAAGAAATATGTCGAGTCGAAAAAAGAAGGCTTTAAAGAAACAATTTAGCATGTTGGAGGATTTCATATCCTTAGCTGGACAGGGCTATAAAAGATTTTTTTTGAAGAGATTCAGAGATAAAAAGGAATGTGCTGGAAGGGATGAGAAAACTGGAACGACATTGGCCATCATCATCTGAGAATCGCAGAAGGAATATTTGAAAATTAAATGAATAATTGTCATTTAACTCAAAACAAACAAGAAGGACGAGGTAGAGCGAAGAAAAATTCAACCCAGTAACTCCTAAAGTGGATTTTTATTTTTTTCAAAATGTCGTTGTAGATGAGAGGAAGTTCAACAAAGACATGGCTATGGATGAAAAGGATAAAGGCTGTTTGTTGTAGAAAACTCACAATTCTTGCGGAGATGACGATAGAAAGATTCAACAGGAAGGTGGAAAATACAAGAGAGGCAAGGAAGAGAAAGACAGCATGTATAGGGCTAGATAGCCAGAGGGAAAGGAAATCACAAAAGAGACATAGATTAACCTCTAAATATGGTTATCTTTACTACTACTAGGTCAGCCTCATCTGATAGAAAAAACTTTGCATTGTCTCATTACAGCCTGAGGTCAGAAATGAGATGACGACGACGACGACGGAGCACTCTTTCTCCAAAACCAAATGTTCTAGTGACATCATGGCGAACAATTCTTTCGACTCCTCCTTCTCATGCGGAAATTTTGAGGATACATTTCGATAAAACAAAGAAAACTCTTTTGAACATGTAAACATAAGCAAGAACTTCGTTAAATTATAGGAAAAACAAAGTATAATAACAATAGTTTAACTATATCATATAGTAACAGGTTCTAGCGTAACAACTTCGCTGTCCAACTTTCCCTTCATCCTCCATTCTCTCCTTTCTCCTAATTTGCTCTCAGTTTATACAAATGCACCTAAACGACTATTTTGGCATTTCGCTAGTTTGATTCTTGTTTTCTCTCTTAAAAACTTTCATCCGCCAATTTTCCCTATTTTCCTTTTCTGTCTTCACAAAATGCATAGCCATGTCTTGTAAACGTGAGCATTTTTCCTATTACTTTCAACGTGTTTCATAATAAAAGTCAGTTTTTCTATTGATTATTACTTCAAACATAAGTTCTATACATACTCTTTTGATAAATCACAAAATTTTACAGAATAAATGTGTAAATTCGGTGTTCTCAAGTGGTTTCTTATGTACTTCCATTTATAGGTTACGGTATGCAATAAACAATGCGGCATTCACGTCTAATTGCGACCATCCAGCGTTTATTTTCAGATTTGAAAATATTGCGCTTCATGTAAAATGAACGATTTTCTTTAGATTCGAATATGTAAACAGTCATTTATTATTGAATAAAATATCTTTGATATGTGAAACTTCTAGTAAAGCCCGCTTGCCGGGCGACTCTGATATTGATGGCAACACACATTACATTTCGCTTGGCGTCTCATCGAATTCTGAACGCAAAAATATCTGACATCTTTGTTTCAGATGGAGGATGTCGATGCGGCAGATCTAGCTCTTTTAGAAGGACCTCCCGGCGTCTTGAGTGGGGACGTTAATGAGAACGAGTTACTGGATAATATTTCGTAAGTAGGCGATTGATAATTATTAACTGGGAGTTGTTGCAGGGAGCAAAAGCCTGTGAAAGTTGAGGAAGAGGATTTGTATGATGATGCTATTGCACCTTCCACTAATGACGTGAAACCAAGTGTTGTGAGTGATACGCTGTATATTTCTTTTCCATTTTTATCTTCTTTAAGGCAGATGTAAAATCTTCAGTTCCTGTTAATCAGCCACAACATAGTGTTGCTCCAGTAGTGTCTTCCGATAAGAAGTGAGTTCATCATCATGCTTTACTTTAGTTCGACTCCAGTTTTAGATTTTGTTGTTATGTAGGAAATATGACGTGGTGGACAACTGACGCTGATTTAGCTGTATGTTTTTTTATTATTGAAACTCAAGACGATTGGCATTCCAGCTGCACGTAGCAAACCTTCAAGTCAATGACCTGATCGAAATGAAATTTTTTGAAAATAGAACGAATGGCCAAAGCAAGGGTTTTGCTTCCTGTACTTTTGGAAGCGAACAATGTATGTTATAATGTTTCAGTTTTTCAACGTTTTCTCGGTGTTTCAGCAGTTAAGATCATCACTGAAAAGCTTCCTCAGAAGTTGATTCATGGAAATACACTGTGTGTTCTACCGTTCACTAAACAGTCCTTGAACAAGCTCGATGAAGCTGCTGCTAAAGTTCAAAATAGGCCTGACGCTAAGAACGCGAAAAAGGTTGGGGTACCGAAAAATCCTACAACCGTTAGTTCTCTTTTACTGAACTTGAATTATGCTTTCTCTATTAGGAAGATGGTTGTGTTAATATGGGAACTATCCGTATCGGAGGTAACGTTCCTTCTCAAATGATGAGGTCTGGAGGAGCTCCCCCTATGCATAACATGATGATGGGTCCTGGAAATATGTCTTCAATGGGAAATCCTGCTCCTATGAATCGTGGACCTCAGCCCCTCATCATGAATGGACAACCTCCGATTCAAGTAAGGAAATGAAACACGATTTTGTTTATCAAAATTCAGCCCCTTCAACCAAACGTAATTCGACCTATGGGCGGCCCAGGTGTTGCACCAGGAGTTGCTCGTCCTCTCATGAACCCTAACGGGCCGCAACCCATTATACCCAACGGGCCTATGGGAATGCAAGTTCCTCCGGGAGTTGGGATGCAAATGCAGCAAAGGTTCTATAAAAAAAATATAGATCTACCCATTTACTAGCTTGTTTCAGGCCCCCCGGTATGCCTTACCAACCTGGTCCACAACCACTTATGCAACAAACGATCCGTCCCCCAGGTGTTGGCCAAATGCCTCCTCCAGGTGCTCATGTAAATCCACAAATGTTTCCTGGGATGCAAGCAAATGTTGTGTCGGAAGCTGAGTTTGAAGATATAATGCATAGATTGAGGTAAAATTAAAATGTCTCCCATGACATCTGACGTTTTCTTGTTACAGAACTGTTTCATCGTCTGCTATAACGAGAGCGCAAGTAGATGCGGGTACAGGTCATTTCGCATCTGCTATAGAAACTTTGAGAACAGCTTTAACCATTGTCCGAACTAGTAGAATATCGGGCGATGAACGTTGTCAGCCACTATTTATGACATTAGACGTGAGTCGTTCATATATTAGTGCTGTACAGTAATGGGTGGGATGTTTAGGAAACAATATCCGACATTGAAAAGAAAAGTCGAGGAAGAAATAAGCATCGTGATCGCGACAGGTTCGTTGACATCTGATTATTATTGAAGATATTACTTACATTTATAGATCTCGTAGTAGAAGCCGTGATCGTGATCGTAAAAGAAGAAGGAGAAGCCGGTAAGTAAAAAGAATCGTCGACTTATAAAGATCCTTGTAATTGTAGAACCCGTTCCCGCTCTCCTCGTGGACGAGGTCATCGATACTAATAAAGAAAGCTGGAGCTCCATTTGTTAATTGTTAAGGTAATACTAGTTAGATGAAATAGAAAAAGTTCGTGCCCCCCTTGATCAAATTAAAAATGTTAAACTGGGAGTAATTCGAACGTTTTCAATTATGAATTGAAGCCATACTTCCCTCCGAAACCTTCGATTTTTTAGAATTTGTGAAGAACTTGAAATTTTTTCTCTCGGGATAGGGTTTGCACTAGGATGTTAGCGAGGAAAAGCAGTTTTTAGAGATTTTCTTCGAACTTTTCGATTGTCTTTCGTTTCCATATCGCGAATTGTAAATGCAATCCGAACTTGTGCTTTCGTTTTGTTGTAAAGCTGGTCAGATTTGTTCCATTTTGTACGTTTTTAAAGGTTCTTGTGGTATGTTTCTGCAAGTCGAATAGCCTCTGTTTGGGAAATTAGCGATTTTTCTGTTTAAGTTAAGAACTTTGGATCTGTTAAATAGCTTTATTGAGAGTTTTGGGTTGTTTCTATATTTATTGCTGGAAAATAGTGTCGTTTGCTTTTTTTCCTCATATTATCGTCCCAGCTTAAAAATCGTTGTATCTTATGTGATTGAACTCACTTAGTTGTAAATAATCTCTTTCACAGGTTTAATTTGTCGTCTGCCAACGCTGGTGAACTATCATTGGTGGATTCGTCGTGGTCTCAGTTCAATTGTCCGGATAATAATCACAAACGATTCATTCTGTTATTTGGATGTTCTAAATTTCATTCACGTTTGTTATAATTGTTAATTCATAAACACTCCATATTTCATGAGCTTGTTGTATAAGTGTCTCAATTCCTACCTGCAACTAAAGAGCAAAACATAACGGAAGAGAAATGACTGAGGTCGAACACTGAAAAAGCCTTAATCCCCGTCTGACAAAAACAGATTGCTCGTTGTCAACTTTCTTTCTCCGTTTCTTCCGAAGTCAAACATCCCTTGTGGTTTTTGCAAAATTGAATATTAAGTTGACATTCTTTCATAAGAAAGTTGAAGTTGGGGGCTTCCTCTGGGATTCGAAAACGTCACGATAAGCTTCGCCGCTAAAATAATTTGTTTAGAAGAGACAAATGGTTGTGGACAACCTTATTGTTTTATGAGTTGTAGTATTTTATCAGACTACTATCCCAAAAAGGAAGTAGTATTGCCCTACATTTGGATATCGGATGTCCCTACAACTATAGAATGCTTGAGAACATAATTACGCAGATTAATATTGTTGGATGCTATGAACAACACATGTATGATCCTCATAATTAACTCAAAATGTTTTATTGCTATTTACACGTCTGTAACAGCAGCTTGACTAGTCTAATGATGTCTATGGCTAAGCTGATTTGTGGGAGGACATTCCCATATAAAGATGAATCCATTCTGACAGATTAGAATATATATATGAAACAATGGATCTTTCTATCTAGGTAGAGCCAAATGCTAATTGATCAGCAGATGTTTCTTTATTTGTAAATATATTTCTTTTTATATTTATATATATTAAAATATGATTTTTTTATCCTCTTGTCCTCCTCTGTAAAAACAAAACGAATGAATAGTTTGAATGCTTTTTTTCGGATTTGAAGCAAAAAGTGTGAAAGGTCATTTGTAATTAGTTAAATTGGATAATTTCTTGAATTCACAAGGACATTGTCACTTCCAAACATGGTCAAGAAGCTAGTGGGCTTGACAGAACATGAAGGAAAACGCAGATACTGTCGAGACGAATTTAAGAATTGTTCTTCTTGATTTTCAAAATTATCATACCATCTACTGCCATTTACAATTATAAGCATCATTGACATGAGGCGTGTCTGATTGAATTCGAATTTTGAACAAATTATAACATTACAGTATGAAAGTTGAAAGTCTTATGGGAAAATTAACTTGCTAATGCTTGATGATAAAACTTTATGAAATTTAAATATTCTTAAGGGAATTAGTAATTCCTCGAGTTACGGCTGT
Source organism: Auanema sp. JU1783 (assembly GCA_943334845.2). NCBI lineage: Eukaryota > Metazoa > Nematoda > Chromadorea > Rhabditida > Rhabditidae > Auanema > Auanema sp. JU1783. The sequence goes on along the minus strand of CALQYR020007359.1, from coordinate 198,547 downwards.
AAAGAATAATCAGCTCATTCAATCTCATTTGACATCTAATGAGACTTTCCTTGTGTACTTTCACTTGTCATTTTCATGTAAATGATTGAAGTTGCTTATATGGATATATTGCTAAAGATCTTAATTCGGATAAAGCTTTGTTCAGATGAAATTTGAGATCTGACGCGTTACGTCATGTACGTCTGACTTACGTGAACTGCGGACTTTATTTGTCATTTGCATGCGCAATGAACGGTTGAGTTTCTCTCTCTCTTTCTCTTTTCTCTCTATTACTTTCTTACTATCTTTCTTTACCTCCAAACATCTCAATGTCAAAATGATAGACAGATGTCTTTTGTCGTCATTAACATTCTCTGATAAATTATGAGTGTTTACCACATTCTGACTCTCTTACAGTCACTTAGTCAGTTAATCTCATTCTCCTCTTTACTTCTTTCATTTCAACCATCGCATTCTGCTTCCGTTCTATCTCTTATCCTCTTCTTGCTGCTAACTTTGAACTTCCATCTTATAAACGTTTTTCAACCTATTCTCCGTTCCAAAAATGTATGTACAAAAAAATAATTTTTCAATCATTTATTTACTGTATACTTCAGCTGTTCATCTGCTTATCCAGATGTGCATGAGGAGAAGAAATAGCTGAAAGAACGAGAAAAAGGGGTATGGATGAGAAACTTCAAGTGCTTGTGAGTGGCATCAGATGGAATTTCATCCCAAAGCCGGACCGGCCTTAGTTGAGTTGCTGTCCTCGTCTCTGTACATCTAATTTGAATAAAAATTGACTGTTCAACACTACATCAACAGTCTAGCTATCAAAGCTCCTGCTCAACTCTCATGAGCTTCGGCTGTTTGCTTTAAGAAGCTGAAGACACGCCATGTTTTCTAATCATTCCATGATAAAATATAATTATTTGTAAACATATTTAATTACAATAATCTAAGTAGTTATTCATTCGTTTTTCATTACACTCATCAATCATAATGATAAGACATCACTTTACCGCCAATATTTGCTTTTTCTTTTCAATTTTTTTTGAAAAATTAGCATGCCACGCGCACATGGCTCCATCATAATTTCATTCTTAAACAACCAGTGAATTGAACTGGTCGGTTGGTTGTCAGCAGTCTTGTGAGTTTGTTTTGCATTCAACACCGTTCATATCTATAATTAGAGTATTGTGTATATCTAAGCCTCATATTATGAATCTTTTGTTATTAAAACCTTTTAATTGGCGGCTATCCTTTCATTGATGCTTATGGAAGAGTTCTCTATTGTATTTGCCTTTCTATTCCATAACATTCAAGTATTTTTTGGCATTAAAAGGGTTATAGTGCTACTCTTGAGACAGACAGACCGCACTAATTACGTGGATACGTATGGCAATTTGCCTTTTTTCCTTTTATTTTTCTCATATTCTGCATGTCGGAGACTTCTTATTCATAATGCCTCTTGACGGTCTACTTATTAGTTGTGTCTTTAAGAAGGAGTTGCATCTCTCTTTCCAGCCGTTGACTGTCACACACATCTTCTTTAAGATGAACCTTCTATATGGATCAGTCAAGTTTATGGTACTAGGCGGTATATGGCAAAGGAACTGCCAGGCTGCTGCTGCCTTGTTTCAACTCATTCTCGGTGGGTCAGGCAAGATAAGCGTGTGACCTCCAGCTGTGGGTTCCTGACTGTATTTCTCTAGTTCTCTGTACATCATAACTCATATTTACTCTTTATCTCCATAATTCTTTCCTCTTGTGTGAACTGTGTCAAACGATAACCCCTCCCTATCTATTCTTCTTTTGATTCATTTTTTCCTAATCAGGAAGAGGCGGGAAATCAGCCCTTTTTTTTTCAATTCTTGTCTGTTTCGGCTTGTTCATCTTATGACGAAGACTCAACCCCGAACAGACAGCTGCTCCATTTCGCGCATTATTCCGTTTTCGTCATCACCCTCATCTTCATCATCATCGTTCATAAGCGAATAATAACTTCATTATTCATTAGATAGTAAACTGTAACATCCTTCTTCTTCTTCATCTCCATCTCATTTCACTTTTGTAAAACCTTCATGTGAAAGACGACATTCATTTTCTTCTTCTTTTTTTTTGCATGAAATTCCATCTTCTGAATGTTGCGAAGTTTCAATTACGAGAATTCGTCAGATTTTATTTGAAGCTTATATCTTCTTTCGTATTTAACTATAGGATTGAAGTTTCTTGTTTGAAGTCTAATTGAATATATTTTTTAGCGCATAATTGGTAAGAGAGAAATTGTAAAAGTGATAGATAGAGAGAGAGAGAGAGAGAGTATGTAAGATTGAAATGAGGATGGGTATGAGAAAGAAGATTTGGCACTTCTTTTGCATCAGCCGCCATACTATATAGAGTGACTGATATAAATTTACTCCAATGATATTAATATCTCTATATATGCTCATAAACTATATGATATAGTTAGATATATAGAGAGAGTATATAGATAACTACGAGTCAATAATGTTAGAGGATAGATGAATATCTATTGATTTTGATTGGTTTTTTATATCTCAGATATCTAATTTATATATATACTACACTGATATTATAAATCAAATTCATTTACTCTTCTCTCTCTCTTTCTCCCTCGTTCTCTCTCTCTCTCTTTCTTTCTCTTCCCCTCTCTCTCTCTTTCTCTCTCCCCCTCTCTCTTTCTTTTCAAAAAATCATGTTCAGTTTTTTTTAATCCAAAAGTTAATTATAATAATGTTTTGTAGTACAAACTGTTTTGTGAAGAAACAGCTTCATGTACATCTGGATCTGATCATCACTGCCTTGCTTGATACGTTCATGTCTTTGAAGAGCTCATTTTGCAACACATTTTCTTGTTTTCCACATTGTAAACTTAGCAAATTTCTTTTGTTTAAATTCTTTTTTATTTTTTCTCAGATGAAGATGTGCTAGTCATTCGACTTGACTGTCTCTCCTCATACGAGTACTTGGACGCTCAGAACGGTTGACTTTCCAATTCATCTGTCCTTACCTTTTCCTTCTTATTTTTTTTCATTTTTTTCATCTTCTTTGTTAAACATTTTTGTATTTGGTGGTCTTCTGTTCTTTTTTTTTTCAAAATCTCATGTGTACTAGAGATTCCTTTATTTGGCCATATGTCACGATATGCTAGTCAAAATCATTTTTCAGTTTCTAAATGGCACACTTAATTGATTTGAATTTTAATAATTAGCTTCGAATTTGGCCATAATATCTGAAAAAAACGTTCATATAAGCTTAAATGGCTGAGTATGTTAAGTATAATTAGCATACGATAATACTAAGCTTAGTTTGAATTGTTTTTTTCTTCGAATAGAGATCTCTGAACGAACCATACGGTCAGTATCGGTATTTGAATTATCTTGGAGAGAGAGAGGTTTGGTCCATCCAGAACTTCATGTAAAGCTTGTGATAGCTGTTTTCGGTATGCGACATCTTGTAGTCCTACCCAGTCCTAAACTTTGATTCCTTTGTCTCTTCATGTGAAGACAACATGTTCTTTCATTTTTCTTTTTTTTTACCTCTTTTTTAGATCTTTACCTTTCGATCTTCCGAGCTGTTCGTCTTGCCTATCTTTACCTCCTATGAATCCTTTCTCTCTTAACTCTCTCTCTCACACTCTTCATGTCAGTAAAAGAGAAAAAGACGAACAACTATATCGTTCGCCTTATCTATTCATCTTATTTTTCTCCTCCATTTTCGTTCTATCTCATGCTCTCTCTCTCTATCTACTTTCATACAATTCATCCTTTTCGACCACCCGTTTTCCTTCCATATAATCTCTTTAGACGTCCATCTATCGGTTTGAATGACCGAACATGCATTTTATTGTTTTTACTTTGAATTATACTTTCAACCAACCATATTATTAAGCTTACAACACCTCAGATGCAATCTCTGTCACATGTGAAATAAATTAATTAGGTGTGATAGATGAAGCTGATTGATAAAGCCTAAATAAAGAGTCTATTATTAGTAATTTGCATATTCTAATAGGTTCATCTGCTTATTAGTATCTCTCAGTTCTTCTCTCCCTTTTCTCTCTTACATAATTTTTTTTAAAATATGGATCTTAAGCCTTTTTTTCTGTTCCTTTGTAAATAAATCCATCTGTCAACATGCCAGCTTATCAGATATTCCTAGTAAGCAACAGTTGTTCATCAAAAGTTTGACAATCTGTTGATGGCATACGGAGCAGATATCCGTTTGCCATGTAAGGAACTCTGCACACGAACTGTCACATAAAGCTTCACACACACACACCCAAAACCTAGCTGATCTATTAGACTATTTGGTTATCGACAGCTGCTCCTATTGCCGGTCTGTTTCTGCTGCTGATTTTTATTTATTTGTTGAATTAAATTGGCGAAGAAGAATAAGGATAGTGCGCCAAAATGATAGAGAGAGAAAAGACTGAGAGAAAAGATGAGAAAGATGGAAAGTTCATAGTAACAGAGACAGATCAGGTAGAAAGAGTAGAGAGAACATATCATAGATATCAACCGTCTATGGTAAAGAGCATTTACTTATATAGATTTGGGTTCATTTGCGTAAAATCTGTGGCTCTCTGTACTGTTTTCTCTCAAATTCTGTCTATCTCCCTCACTGGCTATCTCTTTCCTCCTCTCTTTGTATTTTCTTATGCGGTAGTTGATACAAAGCACTTTCCATCAGCTCATATGGAGTCGATAATCTGTACACAGCCAGTCTATCTATCATATCTATTTTTGCCGTTCAAAATCGTCTCTCGTCTTCAATCCGAAAGTATTTTCAATTCTTTTTAAATATTGCTTCAATTCGTCATTTCTTCGATTTTCGCGCAACCTCGAAATCCTTTTGATGTGAGTCATGCGAGCCCATTGGCTTCCTTCTGACAGTCAAAGGAATTTTTATAAAAATAAAACATTTTTTATGATTCTCCTCCTCTTTGCTGAATATAAGAGTGAAAACAGAAATGCCATTGCTCTCACTGCCCCGGCAAGAATGATCAAGTTGTTGTAACAATAAGGAAAGTGTGGAAGGAAGTTTGTTTTATTTGTAAAAATTAGCGAAAATCGCCATCCTAATGCATTCACAGCTTCTCCCTTAATCAACTTCCTCTCCCTCCTTTCGTTCGAATGCTCATCATCATCTTCTTCTCTCACATCATTCAATAGAACTTTCTTTCAACGAAAATTGTATTCTCTAATTTTGGAATTTCGTAAGTATATTTTGAAATGGAAATTTGAAACGCTTCTTCTCAGCTTCTCATGGAAGTGCTTTGAGTCATTTTTTGATTGAACTTCCTGCTATCCTACTCATACATCTGTATTGTTTGTTTTCATTCATTTGTCCGTTTTACTCTTTTTGCTTCCTAACGAATTTCTGTTGCTTATGTAAGACTAATTTATCATTACATCAATCGATCTTCGCCTCGGGACGTATCCAAACAAGGAAAAATGGCCATTTATCAAGTGCTTTGCCAGATTCCCCGGAGGGTCACCAATGGTTTGACCCTTCTGGTCAGACACGAAGCTTCAAATGAATTTTATTTCATTTCCTTATGCTTTTCACTCTAAACACAGAGAGAGAGAGAAAGAGAATAGAGATAGAGAGAGTAGAGATAGAGAGAGAGTAGAACCTAAAAAAATACGAAGAATGAAAAAAACGAATATCATAATTGAAATTTTCGTTCAAATGAAGCATGACCTCATTCCTTTGAAGTCAACCCATCCTACCTGTATCTTTTCTTTTTCCTCATTCTTCAAAACGTCTATTGTCATTCATGTTTTTTTCTGTAGTCTGTTCAATCAAAAAAAGAGAAGATGAAGAAGAAAAATTGAAATTTCTCCTTCGTTTTTTGTTCACAAAATTCGTATACTTCTGGCTTCTCATTCATCTTACAATTATCAGCACTTTTCATTTGAAAACCCGATGATGGCGCGCGTGAATGACTTCGTCGTTTCTTTTTTGTGTTTCTTTTCTTTTTTTTTTGTTTCAAAACGTTTCAGATGACTTACATAGTCCATACGGACCATTAGGAACAAAAGATAAATGACAATTTTCAATTTTTGAGATTATTACACGGTAAATTCGATTGAAATATTTCATTGTGAAGTTGAGTTGTCACATTTGATGTGAAGAGTTTAGGAGTTTCGATGATGAAAAATCATCAGAATATCTCTTCTGAGCCATTTTTAATTTATCATCAGAAGTCATATGGCCATCATCTCTATTTACCTCATAATTGTCACTGTAAACGTCTTACGAGAGATGTGTGAGGGATAACTTGAATAAGTTTCAATGAAATCTCTGTTGAAAGGTATTTCATCTTGTCTTCTGAGCAGGATGGGTGAAAAGCAAGAAGGTGAATGAGTAGCCGAGAAGGAAACATATAACCTTTAAACTATTTAAGATGAATCCCTATCCTGAGTGCCATTCAAGACACTCATTGACTCATCCACCATGAACAACCTTTTTTGACTTTTTCAATTTGAAAAAAGAAATCCAAAAAAAAAACAAATAACAAGAGTTGTTGTTGTTCATATATTGAATAATCATTTTTGAAAAATTTGCATAAAACAAATCATTTTCAAGGATTTTTCATTCGTTGACACTTTTCATCCTTGAGATAGCCATAAAAGGCTTCTCAATTCTGTAAGCGGCAACGAAGACAATCTTCATCATTCTTTTTTCTTTCTGTTTAACACATTTTCAATTATTTCTAGTTAATTTGTTAATTTATGTGTTGCTATTTAAGCTAATTTATTACATTACTCTTTCATCTTTACCGCCTCATGAAGGTAGTTGAGATGATTTCTTTTGCAATCTATCAATCAATTGAATTATAATCATTTAATTGGAATATTATACGTATAATTAGCATATTTGTATGTCCTTCACGTAACGCTCACGTAATATTCATTTTATTGCTCCTTAACAGATGGTTCGGTTGCATGTACATCTCAACTACCTCTACTACTCTCATATGCCTTCATTCCACCTTCCCCCCCACCCCCCATCTTACCTTCCTTCTTTTTTTTTTCTTCAATAACTATATACTAATTATATAATTTTAGTTATAGTTTAATAAAAACATTTGAATGAAGGTTATCGTGTGAAGAAGTAGGCGGAGCTTGTATCTTGAGCCTTTTACCAGCATTTTCGCTCGTAAGTCTTTCCTCTCCTCCCCCATTTTCTCTCTGCTTTCTATCTCATATGTACGCATACTGTCTATCTCTCTCTCTGTGTGTTTCCTCTCTCTACGCAATCCCGCCCCACGATTGTCTTGTTGATGTTCGTCCAGCCTTTTACTCTTGTCTCTCTTTAGACTTTTTTATATCTCTCTCTCTCACATTTTCTTTTTCTCTTTTTATTCTTTCTCATATCACTTGGGACCACCCTTATAGTCCAGTGAATTGTTCTTTTCAATTGTTCTTGTAATCTGGTGGATTTTTAATCAGCCTCTCCCATAATTAAACTATATCTTTATATAGTTAACTATATTATTCTAGTATTTTGACATTATATTCTCTTCTTGTGCTAATCCTTTTGAATTTATAATTGTCTATTCATATAACACTGTATTTATATATTATTTTGTTTTTGTTTTAGATTCATTTTATACAACAGTCTTCAATCATTATATTTATCGTCTGAATACCTAATACTCATTGCTATGACCGATCGTATGAGACGACGTCGATCTCGTGATGTTCGTCTGAATGGCTCGAACTCATCATCTCCAAGAGATGAAGCTGGCTTATCACCTTCAACACGATTACGAATAGCTGCAGATGTACATCGTCATTCAACATCTGATGACGATTCTGGATGCATCTTAGAAGAGTATGCATGGTGGCCAAGCGGTCTCAAACCAGACATGGTCAGTTTGTTTTGTTTTGTTTTGTTTTTTTCTGTTTCTATGTTTCATTTTCATTTCTCTTTTTGAACTTTTAAAAAGTGGAAGTTGAAAGAGAAATTTTTTGAATTCACGCGCCTGAATAATGGTTGTATGACTGTTACAGGTCCATCTGTATTTCTCTTGCCTGCCTGAGGATAAAGTACCATATGTCGGAAGTGTAGGAGAAAAATGGAGAGCTCGACAGCTGAGGTATCATATACAAATATTTTCATGTTTTTGTTTAAATGAGAAAGGTGTATCTTGATATATGGCAAGAACTGACTTTCCTCTTGTGATCTGTTAGAAAACAAATGAATTCACATTTGCAGACATCAAATGCCCGCACAAGATTCAGATGGTCGTTATTGTGCCGAATTGACAAAAGAAGAACAGGAAGAACTAAGGTTTTCATTTCTCCTAATAGCATTCTTTATAAAAAAAACAACTCATATTCAAGAGTGTTTGATCGTGCTCGAAAAAGCGAATGCATTGGCGTGGGACGCGTCTATAAACTGCCATATGATGGTATGGTTCGCACCTGTCAGGGGGTAAGTTGTTGTTTTTGGTAATTTAGCCAATAATTTTCTTTTCTTCTTTCCTAACCAATTTTCTTCATCCTCATCATCTTCTTATATATATTTTCTTTTTATTTTTATTTAATTGGGATGTGCTTGATCGTAAATCAGCTGCGCTTTATGATATTTCCATATTTGTAATGAAATTAAGAGAGTTGAGAGATAGAGGTATGAGGCATAAAGGATGAGTCAAACGATGAACTGATGGCACCTGTCCTTATAAAATTGCGCGAAAACTCAGCAGGTTATTATTATTGGTGGGTAATAATGATGAATGGATGTTGACATGCTTCATCAATTCATATGTCATAAGCTATTCACATCAGATTTTGTATGGTTGAGATGAGAAAGTGCCTACAGCAAGTAACATCAAATGAAAAGAGTTTTCGAAAAAAAAAATAAAAAAGACTTGAAACAACAGAACAGAGCTGTTCTTAAGTTTCTAATGACTTTTCATTTTGATCGAAGCTTTTGTCTTTTCCGTCTTTCAACATAAATTTCTATCGTAAAACTGTTTAAAGGTTATGAACAAGGAAAATCTTTGAGATTGAACAGTTTTTGATGGTAATTACGATGATGTGTTGAAGAAGGCTAGATGCCGACATCGTTCTTCATTAGCATACGTAAACGAGCATTACCTTTCTGCTTATTTTTACAACCATATATGGCATCTTTATTCGTTATCTGATGGAATATTATGATTTCTGAAGATTTTTTGGATGCCAGGTGCGAAGAAATTGAGATGAAGAGGACATCGGCTTTTGTACGCTAATGCTCATTTTTGAGAATGCTTAATGACGCTGATGATGTAAATCATTTGAGAATAATTAGACAAGATGTGTCCTTTGATCATTCATTCATAGATATTTGATATCCAGCATCTCCATACATATAATTTGACCATAAATGGCTTATTACGGATAAGATGATGTAGAAAAAATGGAAGGAAAAACACAAATGTGTGTGAAGGAGAGGGGGGGGGAGAGAGAATAGTAGTGCAATAGCTGAGCAGATGGTTTGTTAATGCTTGATCAAAACATTTCATAGTTTGTGACAGTAACTGTCAGCAAGCAAAAGCTATGACAAAGATAAAAAGAGCTTTGACTCAGCTAATTGTTAGCCACTTGAGATTTTTGTTATGAAGGACACATCTCCTTTTCTTTCAATCTTCCAGACCTCTCCCTTTCTATAGAGAGTGAGAGAGAGTAAGTAAAGTTAGGTGTAAACAACTATCTTCATACAATACCCAAATGATAGGTTGTAAGTAAATTAGAAGAGAAGTGAAGAGACCACCAAATCATTTTCAATTCAAACCAAGGACTTTGAGCATGTTTTGTTTCATATCCTATACAAATAACCATATAATTTATATGGTATAAGTTAATCTTCAAGTACTTTACATATCTTCAAACACTTGAGAATTGTCATCAACGTCGTATTTTCTGATGTCATAACAGGTGTATATTGCATTGTTTTTCTTTTCCTATCCTATATCCTCATAAGGCCTTATTTGGATTGCAGCTCATATCCTATGATAGCTTCTTTACATTTTTGCCGACAAACTATTGCACAACATGCGGTACGACGGTCATTACCAGACCCTTCTGAATGCACTTCAAACCTTTTTTTATAGTCATTGACGTCATTCCCTTGTTTTTATTATAAGTTTTATTGTTTTAAAAGTTAAAAGCGAGCAACCGTTCACCTGTCCGTTCTCATACTAACTAGACAATCTCAATGTGACTTTGATCATCAAAAGTTGTGTTGGCAAAACTATCTCTAGTACGCGCGCTACATTTTACTTTCGTGTATGCAAATACGGCCTGTAAGATATGTGTTACGGAAAATATATGTCTGATTGAAGGATTTCAATATTTATATTTGTGTTGAAAACATACAAATATCAGTGTTCAAAAGAAACCATTTGACACATCTGCCAATGCAGATGTTGTCAACCGAAAGGTGTGGTGGTAGCGGAGACGATTCATTGGATTCTCGAAGTGATTGCTTTTCGTCGATCGTTTCTTTCAATTTGTTTTCTCTCAATAGCCACCGGCTGTATAACTATTCTAACAAGATGAAAGAAAGGCAGAAGAGCCGACTTCGTGTCAGGGAAACCTTTCCTGATGAAACTTATGAGTAGCTGGAGCCATAACGCTTCGCACAGTTGTTTTCAGTACTCGTTGTAGTCATTGTACTGTTACTAGCTATACGTATAGCTGAATAGATAGCCGGTTTAAGGTTACATGGGAAAGTGATTCACTAATTATTTCGTTAATGCGATTAATAGATAGATCAGCTTTGCGGCATCGAGAAAGTCAAGTGAGGTAGGGAAAGTGTCATCCCTCTCTCTCTTTCTCTTGAATTTGCTCAATCCTTCTATGACTCTATGCTTTTCCCATCCACTTTCGCTCACTTCCTATCTCTTTATGCCTCTCTCTGTTTCAAGCTTATACAGTTTCTCTCATCTTGCTTATTCTATCTGTATATGAGTGGAAACAAAAGCCGAACGAGGGAAAGAGATGCTGAACGCTTTGCTCCAGACTATCAACGCCTCAACCGTCACAGGGGTCAACCCTTTGACTAATGACCCATCTCGGCTTTTCCTTTTTTCGCCTAATCTTCAAAATGACAGATAACAGGGATGAAATAAAAAGACGAATGAGCTATTTCTGAATGATGCGACGTCATTTTTTGATTTTTCGACATCGTCTCCCTCATAATATGACCATTAGGAAGATTCTTGGAAAAATGAAGAGGGAAACTGAAGGATAGAAGATGAAAAGCATCATTAGATTTTAATGGGAATAAGCTGGTTGTGAATGTTTTTTTTATCTTGAAATGTGCAAGATGAATAGTAAAATATCTTTTGTATAGTGGTTGGATCATTTTGACACCATCTTGATGACTTCTTCTTTGTGTTTTGCGGTTCTTTTACTTCATTGAGGATCAGAAGGTGTTGGATACGCGGATACGATCTTTTCCAAAAATCATGATGACCCATTCATTTATAGAGATTAAAAGACATTTTTATGGATGAGAGTCAAAATAAAGTGTGTAATGATGACCCCAATCATGACCTGATTACAAAAATCGAATATTTGCATTATTTCCTCGCATAATAATGCTCTTATCGTTCTGAAATATCATTTGAAGTGTAAGAAGCTTTTCGTTTGCTTCAATTACATAGCAAATGAGATGGTCTCTGATTTATATGACTCTACAGCATCATATGCTAATTCTCATGCATACCTTAGTAGGATGTAATTATATAATCACAGCTATATAAAACTATAATGAAATACAAAGCGTAACTATCTTCTTATTATGGGCAAATAGTTAAATCACGAAAAGACAACAGGTGGCTCAACTCATATTACCTTAAAAGTACTGAAATATGACCTTTAACTTCTTGCATTCACTTCATACAAATCTTTTCTTGTGACTTCATGTAATAGTATATATTATTATATAATTAGTATGGTCAGTCTACGGTTTCTTCACAACCGCTCACTGATTTGGTTTTGCTAGAATGAAATTTCATTCCACATTTTTCACGGGAGATAGGGTAACGGGAGGGGGGTTGTTACGGTCAAGTGGATCATTCTGAATTTCCTAACTATTCATTTTCAATTGTGCTCTTAACTAAAATTCAGAATAAGGGATTACTGACCATTTGACTAAATTATATGTTTCAGTGTTTCCGTGATGCGCAGGAGGGTGAAGTGATAGTTGAATCAACACGTACTTCTCAAATCTTCCACCCTCAATGCTTCCACTGCAATGAGTGCCGGATTTTGCTTGTGGATTTAGTTTACTTTGCACATGATGGAAAGGTTTGTCATCTAGCCTTATATGACTAAACAATGTTTTTACTTCAGATATTCTGTGGACGTCATCATGCTGAACAGATAAAACCACGATGTGCTCGCTGTGATGAGGTAATACGAATGGAAATGTAACATCTTGACTGTAAATGGTTATTATAAGAGGATATTAGAGAGAAAGTGGCCCAAAAGCAATAAGTTTAAGCTTTTGGCTTTAGCCCATTTAGCGCATTTTGTAGCTTCAGCCTCACTGTCCTAAGTCTCTCGAATCAGCTGTACTGTATATGCTGATCTAGTTGATTTAGTATCCGAAACATCTGGCTACTGACAGTCAAAATCGGCTCATAAACTAAAGTCGCAACACGTGTGCGTGACGAGCCAGACGACAACGGAAGACAGTTGAATAGCAGAAATGTTGAAATGAATATGTCGAGAAAAGCTTAATGACAGGGCTTGTTGAATTTGTTTGAGCTGTTGATGATTGTCAATCATCAAGAAGTATTAGTAACCAAATTTATAAAAAATGTGGTTAAGGAAGTCATTTATATTGTACTTCCCTCAATTTCGATTTATTTTCGTAAATGTTTCAAAAACGGCAACAGTTGGTTGATTTTCAAGGTCTTTCAAAGATAATTTGCATTTGAAAGAAAATCTTCAGGTATATGATTTAGGCTAACTGTTGTCTCCATCTAATCCATAAAACTGTTGGCCATTTTGCGAATCTGGGATAAAGCAGTTTGCATAAGCGAATTTGCAAATTCAATCTCAGCTGAAATCATTACATAAATTGATTGTCATTAATGGGCTTGTTTCCAACAATTATTTGAAACATAAATTGTCAATATGTGAACAATAATGTTTATTTGACTATTTATTTTCATTATGACGTCATTAAGATGATGTTCTGACTCGATAACCATAGTCAAAAGACTTCATTATATCCATATATGATGAAAACGATCAGAAAATAAATAGTCAGCTGTAAGAAGGAAGCGAAAGGTCGTATTAATACCTTTTATGGCCTGCAAGCTGATCTTCTATCCTAAGATATGAGCAAACAGCGGCCTTTTTTTGCAGTAGTGCACACGAGCCTTAGTTGGCTAAAGTTGATTCTGAAGAGATCCAAGTTTGCCCAGCAACTTGACTTCAAACAATATACAAGCCAACTTGCTAATCCAAAAAAAATTAGAAGAAAGAGATGTTCTGTTCATTATGTACATATAGTTAAGAATCATATACATATGACTTAAGATTAAACTTCTGTTGTTGATGACAAGAACATGAAAGTGCCGACAATCCAAAAGCTCTGCCACAATCTCATCTGTCTTTCATCTTCTTTCCATTTATATTCACTCAGAAATGCGTTTCCTTCTATAAACAGCTTCGTTTTCCTGACAATCTACTCGAATTTCCTTTCTTGTGATTGCCGCCATATTGAAACCGTTCCTATCTGATTGTTAAGATGAGCCTCATTTACATATATTTTGGATAATTAAAAACAGTCCTGGCATACGAGATACAAATTCTGGGACCATCTTCTATCTCTTCTTATTCTGTAAACTTTTTGTGATGAGTCTTCTGACAAAAATCAAAGCTTCTGCTGACAGCTGGAACGGCTTCATCTTTTATCGTTGTTTTGTGTGTTAGCAAGCTCAGAGACATCAACCAGAGACACATCCGTTTGTTTCTCTCCCCATTTACTACTTATTCTAACGTTTGCAATCCCCCAGGCATATGGTCTTCGTTGACAGATCATAGAGCTCTTTACAGCTTCTGTATTTTTCTATATTTCTCTCTAAATATAGAACTCCACACATAAATCTCTCGTAAATTATCTTGAGAATGATATGCTCATTCATAAGCAATCGTTTATTGTTTGTTCTTAACTACGAATTGGATTTTCCATTCCGTATTGAAGTCGAGGGTTGCAGTAATGGGAACGAGACACTAAAACGAAAAGCTGGAAAATGAAAATCATCTGCAATATAACTGTTTGCAGCTCATATTCGGAGAAGAATGTACCGAAGCCGAAGGAAGAACCTGGCATCTTCATCACTTCCAATGCGCAGACTGTGCTTGTATTCTAGGTGGAAAGAAATATATGCAAAGGTAGATCAGTTAAGCAAAAACCAATACAACTTCAATATTCAGGAATGGTAAACCCGTGTGCTTGAATTGTTTCCATTCAGCTGAATCCCCTCTGCAGTGTACTAGCTGTAGAGGTAAAATTCGAACCAATCATCCACATATCTCTCAGGTACCATAGAGACATTATAATGAAGTTATATTCATTCAATTATTTAGAATGATCTTCATTGGCATGCAGATGTTCGTTGCTTTAGCTGCTGCGTCTGCTCCAAAAATTTACTTGGATTAAAATATTCTTTATTAGATAACCGGTTATACTGTGGCTTTAATGGTTGTGAATCTGGTAAGAATTTTACTCATGTCAGCTTCAATCATCTATTATTTTCTTCAGATTCTGGATTTGATGACCGCCTGATGGTACCATCGCCTGAACGGAGAAACACCAGACCTCCGCGTGTGCCACGAGCATTACCGTCTCCAGTATTAGCACCCCGACCTCCACAACGAGCCCCACCACCACCTCCGACCGAAAATATTTATGAAACAGTCTTGCCTTGCACATCAAGGTAATTAAATACTCTAATCCCAACACGAGTACTTAATTTGAATTTTAGCAGTCCCGAATTTGAAAAGAAGTTTGGTTCAGAATGCGAAAGAATAGGAAACTATTATAGTCATACACCTAATCGCTTAATGCCGCATGAGGACGACTTAAGGTATTTAATATATTCCTAAAACGCTTTCAAATACTTTGTTCCAGTACATCTTCTGAATCAGAAGACGATGATCTATATGTTGCAAACCTGATGGCTGCAGCCTCGTTAAATAGGGTGAGTATTAGACTATATGAATTGGTTTAAAACCGTCTTCTAACAATCGTAAAACTATTGTTTTCCGCAATTTCGTTTCCAAACCTGAAGACATTTCAATAGAAAACGATCAAGCTAGTTTTTCATAACAACCGTGCTAGACATGCGTTACAATAGAAAATGGCGTACATCACGTCAAAGCTGTCACTTGTCACGTGGGTATTAGAATATGTATCAAGTGGCGGCAACTCTCAACATACTTCTCGTCATAATACTCTCGAAACTAAATTCTGTATTTTCCAGATGCCTAATAGGAAAACAACGCAATTCTCAACTGTGCGAGTCGCAAAAAAGAAAAAGAGTAATAGATGCATTGTATCGTAACCAGATATATATGTGCAGAAAAAGAGGAGAAAATGTGATAAATTGTAGTCATTTGAAAACACTAAATTTTTAAATAAAAATCTATTGTCATATTAACCATTTATTAATTTTCGTAAAGCACGATCAGAGGAAGTTAAGAGCATAGAATAACCGACCAGAATGTTCAAGCGTTTGAGTATAAGCAAAAAAAAATTATACAGTATGTGTTCCAAAAACTCAAAAAAATGAAAGAAGCTGTGAACATGTACAGCAGAAGAGAAATAACTGGAAAAATGATGAAATTATTACAGAAGTAGGAAGAAATTCTCTCTGCAGCTTTGTTAGGAATGAGCTTTTTTAGAATGAGGCATATCTCTCAAAGTGACGTAGTAAGTGTAATCACTAACATGGCCTATGATTTCCATATCGAGACTATTATTAAAACTGAAAAAAAAACAAAAAAAAGTAAAGATTTTTACAATTCTGTGGCTGTTAACCGGGGAAAATAAATAATACATTCTGAATACTAACAATCTCCATCTTACGGTAAAGATATTTGATATTTCGCATGCGAGTTTCTATTCGTGGATAACAGGGATTGGCTCAGATGCTGATTCTCTCATATCAGGCATAAAATCACGTGCCATAAGACATGCGAATACAGTCATGACCATCTTTGGTTTCACCTGAAAATTGCCGTATCAGAGTCTTCCTCATGATTTTGGTATTTATTACCTCAACAATATCTTCTGGTAAAGCATAAATCTTTGCTCCGATTTTACGTCCACAGGTAATAGCATACTTAGCATTATCAATTTTATCTTCAAATGAACCTCCAGTTCGAACCTAAACAAAGATAAACTTCAAAGATAAACAGAATGTTCTGAATACCAAAGAGAAATCAATGATTTTCGGCTTGATGCTATCAATAAGATCAATAATGACCCTTCCGTCAGAAATTGATGAGTCTTGGAAGGATTTGATAGAAGATGATTTTCCACTCTTCGCTAACTGAAAGCACAAGAATAGTTACTAACTACTTGGATTAATAGCAAACCTTTTCGTTAACCCAGTGGACAATATCCTTGTCAAGAGGCAATGAATCTCCACTCTGAGTGCATTTTGCCAAAATAGTCAAGGTGTAAGCACGCATAAGTTGCCATACGAGGGCTTAAAACAGAGTTCAAACTGAATAAATGAAATATGGTACCGAGAGTGAGAGTTTGATTTCCATCATAGATATCTTTTCCTTGGATTCCAACTAGTGAAAAACCAAGTTGCTTCCCTAATTCAACAGCATAATTACAATTCTGAAAGTGATAGCATGGATTTTTGTCAATTTTCAGTTTCAAACTTGAATTTGATCCATCATTCCCCGAAGTTTATGGAAAACTTTGACAACGCGTTTCCAGTTGACGATTCCAGGACGAATTATGTCATACAGCTATAAATTTTATTTTGCAGTTGAAGCAGAAGTTATAAACTCACTTGGAAAATGATAACTCCGTTTTGAAGATCACTGTAGAGCCAATTGACGTATGGGTTAACGCCCATAGAGTTCATCCAGTTTCTATATTGCTTCTCTTCTCTAGTTTCCTGAGGCACATCCAAATCAACTACAATACAAAAATGGTATACGAGATAATGTTATAAAAACAGTTACCTTGATCATCAGCTCCAGGATCTGGTAAGTTAGGATGTTTGTTGAAGAGATTAGCAACGAAAGCCAAATTAAGTTTGTAATTTCCACTAGCGACGTCAGAAGGAGTAACAAACTCTCGGCAGTCAAGCTTATCAGCTTCTTCCAGCATTGCGCCTGCTCGATCAACATTACCCTGTAAACAAAAATTATAAAATCGTGAGAAAGTTAGGGAAAATTACCCTAACAGACAAAGGAGCCAAAGATACACCAGTTCCAGCAGGAGCAATTTGGTTCAGAAGATATGTATAAATCTCAGAATCAACAATGTCACTTGTGAAGTTATTGAGTCTGCGACTGACTCCAGCCTATGAAACATCATATATAAGCAAAACCGAACAAAATAAAGTCTCTTACATTTTCAAGATGATAATTAACCCATCTGATCAAAATTTCTTCAGGAGAAAGTTTCCTTAAATCGTCGAGCGTTTCACCATCTCTCAACAGACGGAAGAGTCCAGGGCAGTGAGTGAGATCAATTTGATTGAAAAGACCAATCTAAAAGAAAAAGTAGAATTTAGATCATTCAATCTGAAAGTACTCTAATGATCTGCCAAAGCAATCCCAGAACTAAATGAGGTGTTCCTTTACTCAAGTCAGTACTATCAATATTGATAATGTTACATCCTATAGCCTGAAACCATATCGTAAATGTGTCCCAAAAGATCATTTCACACCTGAGCAGACATCAAGGCTAGAGTCAAGTTTTCAAGTTTAGTGTATGTATTGAGACTTTTCTTGTTGATAGCTCGTTCATCGATAGTTCCGGGAACGGCAAGGTTGATGAGTTTACTGAAAAAGAGAAAATTAGTCCCTGTAAGTACAAGGAAACCGTGGCGCTTCCTTAACCGAATTTCTTTTCCCAAACGAAAGAAAAGTTCTATCTTCCTTGAGAGCAAACAAGAAATTCTTTTGATTACATTAAATGGGACATTTCTATATCAGTTCAAACATGACCAAATGTGGTAAAAACCCACAAAGCAATATTTTTAAACATTAGCAGTTTTGATAAAAATGAAAGGGTTTGATCTTGATGATGCTATCATACTCTAATTGGGTGTTTGATAAAGAGTTGAACTGTCGATAACGAACCTTGTTCACGGTTTGAACAATCATCATCGATTCGATTAATTTGTTCACATATAAAACTATTTATTCGAATACTTACCAAAGAATAAGACCATCTTGAACCTTCACGTAAATATCTCCGCCTTCGGGTATAACAGGCAAAAGCCTCTTAAGATCAGGATCGATCGAAAGATTACTGTTGATCCAATTGGAAAAGGCTACTTCTTCCTAATAAAAAACTGTCTTGCACAAAGAAGCAAATAAGCTTTGCAAACCTCAACACGAATTGTATGAACTGTATTCTCTTGCTTCTCACTTTGAACTTGATATGTTCCACTGACGGAACTAAAACAACTACTTAAGACTTTGGAGAGGAAAACTTTGCATACCCTATACGCTCTTTCCAACGATTAGCTTCACCATTCTTAACCTTATCTAACTCGTCAAATAATCCAGTGAATTCGCGAATTTCAATCTCGGCTTTGTTACCGAACTTATCTAACAAGTCTCTCAACTGTAACAAAATCGACAATGAAAAAGTTGAAAACAAAAAAAGAACCTTATATCCAGGAATATCAATCCCCACAACTTTCAAAGCTCCTTGTATATCAGATCTTACCAGAAAACCATTGCCATCTGGGGTAACCTTTAAGTTATTGTTGAAAAATTCGTCGAATAACAAAAGTGACTCACTGTCCGGAAGTGCTCCGATAAATCTGTTAATTGCTCTTTGCTGAGCATGCTGAGAACCTGAAACAGGAAAGTTTGACTTAAGAATACCTCGATCGAGAGAACAAAACGCTATCAACTTGAAATTATGCTTATCAGACAGAATTTAATGTCTATTTCGTCATTTGAACGGGATAGAGAGACTAAAATGGCGAACTGAGTAAGAAGTATTAGCGAGAGAGAATGTTCAACAGGTCGGAGCGTCAGAATTCTTGAGAAATGACGCGCTCAAGTCACGTGAGTCTCACGTAAAATGAGTAATATTCCAAAATTAATTAGAATAATTCCAAGAGTTGAGTAAGATGGAAAAACATTTCCATGACGGGATCATCAAAGAGATAAGAGTGTAAAAACCAACATTTCTCTGTTATCGGCATGAATAATGGAATATTTCATGGAAAGGAGGACGATAAAACAAGAGGAAAATGCCATAAGTGTGTGAAGAATCAGTTCTTAAACTGCTTGTCGAATTTCAATTCAAAACAAACGGGGAAACCAATTTTGTTAACATGATTTTCACCAAAAGATGATCTAAGATAATCGCAAGAAAAAGAAATCGGACTTCTGGCTTAGATGTTAATGCTAACTTTGGCACCACATACACCTATTTGCGTAAAGGAAATCAAATAGAAGAGGAAATACAATGATCACACGCACATTGGACTGTCAGACAACAACTTATTTGAAATGAAATCGATGAAATGCGCGCGAACCTATGGCGACGGACCTCTTTTGTCTACCTCAATTCACGCTCAAGGATACGTGTGAAGTTCAAGTAAAAGGGAAAGTAATTGAAATAAACATGTTAATTTGCATTAGCGATCAACCACAATATCTAAATAAGAAAAACTCAAAATTCTAGTTAAGAGATCATCAAACGAATTACAGGTACAATAGTTGAGACTCGAGAGAAACGACTGTGTCATCCAGGCAGCTGAGCAATGCTTGTCCAATGTTTCTTATCTATACCTTCGCACAACGCACTCCTCCCATTTTGTCTTTACTCTTTCTATCATTTTCGAAAAGAGAAAATAAAAAGATATTTAGTAGAACTATTTGTTGTGACGGTCGATTCGCAGAGCGCATCGCTGCCTTCTAAGCCGCTTTCTAGGTCTTTCAACCAACAGCACGAGACCAAAGCCTGCATTCTGTCACACTCAACTCACCAATTATACAGTCTCAAACTGAATACAATAGCACAGGAGGAGACTTTAAAGGACTTGGACTGACAAGACCAGATTGTCGCAAGCCTCCCGTTTAGGTTTGCTACACATGAAAGAAACAAAAAAAATGTGGAGTATTAGAAACGGGAAGAAAAAGAAGAACAAGAAGAAAAAGATAACAAAGCCAGAACAAGACACGTGTGTGTATCCGCCACACAGCCTTCGTACTGAAGTCTAAGGATAGAGTAGCGCTTGGTGCTGAATGCATGAGTCATCATGTTTCACTTGCCAAATTTGGCCGCATCGTCCCACACACCCAAACACACAAGTCGGTGATCAGGTTCACCTAGTTGACATTAGGCTGAATCATCATGAATTTCAAGCTTTTAGGAATGAGAAATGAGAGGAAATAAAAGCTTGAGTCTTCAGTTACTAAAAAATCGTATGTTAGTTTGGTGGAGTTGTTGGTCTTTCGGCTAACAAACGCAATACCAAATAGTCCGTGGCAGCGAAAAGGCCGTGCAAAACCCTCTAAGCGTATAATGAAGGAAGAAAATGAATAGCAAACCTTCAAATCAGCTGAGCGACGAAAAGAAAGTTTATTCGGAAAATCATGACTGTTGAATTAATCAAAAATCATTAGAAGAATAATTATAAACAAATGGAAACAATGCATTTCGAAATAATCTATTTAATGGTCAAAACTAATAAAATATGGATTCATGACCAGGGAATATCGATAATGAGAATCTGACAAGCTTTTCGTTAATTTAAAGATTTCTCGAGAATGGTCAGTCATGCTAGAAATAGTAAGCACATGGGGACATCGGCTAATTTAACGATCGAAACTAAATGGACATCTGGTCAGTGACTGAAGAATGACCGAGTGAGTGACGGACTAGCTGACTGGTTGGATGTCTGGTAAGCTGACTAACTACCAAAAAGCAGGAATGAAGAGATGGAAAGAATGGAAAGACTCAGACAACTTAGCATATTAGGAGATGAAAAGAAAAGATGAATCGTTCAATATGACGACGATCAAGATCATCAAGCTTTCTCTCTTTCTTTCTCTTTCATCTTTACTGCCCCAAATGAAACATATGAGATATTATTTCACATAAAGGAAATATCAAGCTTCAAGAGCAAGAAGGACCTATGACTCAAGCCGTATTTGGCCATCGATCAGAATGAAAGACAACAACGCTAGCAGTAAGACGGCTGAATGATCTCGAACGGCTCGACCCAGATGGACCACAGCCTCAACACCGCTAGCTAGACAGAGGAGGAGCGTTCCTTTCTTTATCCTTTCAAATGAATTCTATAGAGTCGAAGGGTATAGGCCAAGCCCTGATTATATGGAGAAGAGGAGGATCTTATGTATGTGTGTGTATTTTTATGAGAGTGCGTGAGGCTATTTACAAAAGGGGAAGAACCTCAAAAAAGAAAAGAAAAGAAGAGAGATGAGGAGAGACAAAATGAACTTGCTTGATGAATCAACATCATCGAGCTTCTTCAAGCTAAAAAAAGATGTTTTGATAGCACAATCAAAAGAGATTTGAAGAAGGAACATAATATGGAAACACAATGACTCATTTCCGTTTCGAAATTCTCTGTCGTCTTTAGCACTCTCATTTACCGCCCATTTTTAACCAATGTCATTCATAAGAATTCCAAATATGTGATCTTCTAAAATACGAAAATGAATATTAATTATGTCTCTCTTTCACCCGCTTAAACCAACAAAAATGTGACGAAGAAAATAAAAATGAATAGAAATAAACAAATAATAACCAATAGTCTTTCAATCCAAATTACCACTTTGCTCCCTCGTTCCCGAGAAAACAATACGCTCCACAGTACTATGGTTTGACCTCTTACTGTATACAGAAAAAACATCAAAATATAAGAAAGTTGGAAAAACCATATGATGGGATGACCTTACATTACAAATGGACCTCATTATGTTGTTCCTCATGTATTTAACAGTTTTTATTCCAAATTATAAGTTGCTTGTTGGAAGATTTGAGAAAAATCTTTTTTTTGAAAGTCGACTAGACTTTAGTCTACTTCTGTATTTCTTGTTCGATCGAATGAAACGGATTTCCTTCTCTATCAACAGAGTTTGCGGAAACAAACTTCTGATCATGTATATTTATATCTTCTGGAATAGGATTCGCTCCATGAGGAAACTAAATGGTGACTGGTCTATCTTTGGTTGCCATGCAGACGTGACTGACCTAGCAACGAGTATCAAATGCAGACGAGTGGAGCTGCCAAACGGTCTTTCCGAATTTTCTCTCTATTTTTGACCATTATTTCTTTTATAAGTTTATTTCTCATTGTTTGGCATAACAGTGTGAGATACCTGGACAACTACTCCAGACATCGAACGGAAGAATGACTTTCGAAAACATCGCTGTTCCTCAGGTTAGTCTGCATAAATTATGAAATGGTCATTCTTCATTATTCATAACTTTTCGTTTTCAAAATATTGTGCGCATCTAACTCATGCTAATGAGCGTTCGACGCCTGTTATTTCATTTTTTTCCTAAATTTTCTATGCGACTGGTTGCATTCCAATTCGGTTCCCTATAAACTCATTAATTTTTCAATTTCAGGTTGCGCCTCAGTTCCGGAGGGCTCCATACTTCTCATGGCCTTATTTTATCTTTGCCTTTTTCCGTATTTTGGAGTATCTCATACCCCTCATAATAGTGATGTTTACGAACGTAGGTTTTATAGAGAGTTATGGATATGACTGTCAGTAATACAGGAAATGTGGAAAAAGACTGGGGAGTTCGTTGAAATGGCTCAAGTGGACTTATCAGAGAACTATCTCATTCTTCTTCGTGGAAAAAATGATTATGTAAGTTTTATAATTGATGAAGCTTGTTAAAAGTGATCAACTCAGTTGTACAGCAGCTCCTTCCCCGTGCTCAACGGTGCTGAAGTTGAACACTTCAGGATAATTCACCAAGAGCATTATTGGGAGGATTTACCGGATCATAGAATAGTTAGCTCTTTTCACAAACCTAGATGAGTATATCCCTTTAAGTTACATTTGAATATTAAAATGCCAACTGATGGGAAAGAAATATCTATTCTTACATATTTTCTTTACTTCCATTATAATCTGGAATATCACAGCATTGTAAAGGTAAGCTTGAATAAGTTGACAGCTGTTAGTTTCTCTTCTTCTTCAAGGCTGAGTTGCCTGTGTTTGACACCATTCTCATTCCGGCAAACACGTCGAAGATAAACTTTTACGGAAGCTTGAATCCTGATCAGAATCGACCTCTAAAAACCATGGAGACTTTTCAAATAGTAAATAAAACCAGAAAAGACGTCGAGCACTACAAACCAGATGAAGTTCTTTTGAGGCTCACGGGAAGTCCATTGAACTTGAAGCTCGGAAGGTGAGTATCAAAATTTGACTATTATGTTGTGTTCTTTCCAGAAAAACCCGACTCATACAAACTCGAGCTTCTAACACTCTAGAATTAAACTTCAATATAATCGTATTACCCTGTAGATACACCTATCAGAGTGGTATTTTAGATTTATTGAAATGGTTCTGGATTCAGTTCCTCTGCTTATACATTTTGATGCGCTATATTCTTGACTCATTTTTCAGTTATCTCAACTCAGCCCAATACGATTTCTAAAATAAATTATTTATTAATAATAACAAATCTTTGAAAGAAAAACAAAACAAAACAAGTCTTGAATTATCACAGGTAGCCAGCTATACATCACAGCGTTTTAAGAAACAACCTTGTAGAGACCTACGAAACCGAAGTTGAAGACATAGTACACGAATCAATTCAATATGTTACATTATTCCCGTTTCAAATACCCTTTTTTGAGCTTATATATTCAGATCTAAATCGTCCACTTCAATATCTGAAAGCGATTCTGTTAAGGCGACATATTCACCAAGAGTCTCCGCCAAAGGTTCAGTCGAATACTCGAGGATTTCTTTCAACCTATAAAACAAGTTATCAAACTCATTCGTAAACTTCTTATCACCTCTGAGTTTTTGCAATCCCTCTGTTTAACATCAGAAACACGATAACCAGTGCTGAACTGGCAAAAAATAATATAACTATTCTTCCAATTTCCTCAAAATATGTTGCGAACATTGCAGAGATCAATTGACCGAACAGATTTGCAGAGAGGTAATGATTGATCAAAACAGAAGGTCTGGGAGATATCCTCTTCTAAAAACACAAAACATATTATGACTGTCTATCCCCGTGACAAACCTCAATGTTTAAAGTGCAGCATAAGCCTAAAAGTGATATTGGAATGCTCATGATTATGACCGTAAATGGCGTGACAGTGAATACCAAAAGAACAATAGATGTTATCCAAGAAACAATTAAATAACTCCATATGGAAACTATTGAATAACTTGTTGTTCCTCTATAATTAAAGTTTTGTCTATATAAAAAAGAGGAAATTCAACTTACAATATGGCAGCAATAAACTTGCCCAACGACGCAAGGCCAGCAAAAATCATCAGTTCATTAGTTCCTTTTGAAGAAACAATAAAAAGAAAAAGTCCTGAAAAAACTAAAAAGTGTCGAATATTTATTTCTAGTCAATAACCTTCTGCTGACCCCGTAAGACATTGGAAGCAGAGAAATCTAAGACGACTTTCTGGTGAAAGCCTAGGGAGTGATGTGTCGAAGAGCTGGAAGTAATGGATTGCATATTTTCTAAGCTCAAGTCAAAAACCTTTTCCATCCTCATATCCAAAGATAATTGCAACCTCAGACAACACAACAAGAACCCGATTAGCTTGGAAAGAATTGTAACTATGCAGAACACTATACTGAACGTGGCTGCAGGTGATCCTATCAGGTAATCACTGATATCAGGAGCTATGAACCTTCAGAAACATTATTCTCATATTTAGTTTACCACCTACGAAGTGATGTTTGTTTCTCGAACATCTCGTTGTCGTTGTTCAATTGGATAAGACACTACAAGTCCATCGTTGTTTGTCAAAGATGATGAAAGTTCAATTTGTCTATCGAAGCTGGAGAACAGAATTTGGGGGATAACTGAAAATGTTGGAAAATCCTGTATGAGTGTGGTGATTCATCTTACAGAATCCTAGAGAAAATACAAAAGATAATGAAAGAATGTATCGACTATATCTTTTCCATATGGAAAACCAAACAGCCAAACCACCTAAGAAGAATCGTCAAGTTTCCAATCGGATAGTATAATTACTTACAGTACGCAATAATTCCATAAGAAGCTCCGTTGAATAGGAATGATATGTAACTAAGATGCTTAAAAGTGTGTAAACTCCAAACGGTTAGAGTGAGGAGAGCGAACCCAAGTAAACTTATAAAAACCCAATACAACTTCCTTATCAAAAACATGCCTAAGAATAACAGATTAGGTTTCGAGATATCAAATCTGCCATACCAACGCATACCCCACAGAAAGCTCCTAAACAAAACACGAAATGGCACATGGCATCTCCTCGCAGCAACGGTGGCGTACATATCGCAAAGTAAGAAGCTCCCTGTAAGATAATCTACTTATATGATGCTATTAATGCAGTGTTACCAAGGAGAAATAAGTAAGAATGAGTAATATCAAGCGGCATATGTACGATTCAGACTCTCTTATCCTGCGTAAACCACGTGAACCACGTGAAGATGATCCTAACAATTCATTCTAAGAGCATTTTTGTACGGAAACGGTTGTGCATTCTGCTGTACCTCGTCCAGCCCGATATCTTCTTCTTCGTTATCACTAATCACATCTCCGTCGATGTTAACATCAACAAATTTTTCTCTTTCTCCTCCAGCTGATGGTTTCGCTTTTCGTGGGGATGTTTTTACGTTTTCATAGTTCGTTCTTTTAGGACTTGGTTCAGTTGATTCCAAAACTAAACATTCACGCTCACTATTAATACTAACAACGCAAACGGTCTTACTTCCAAGTTGTAACAGAATGTGATCACCGCCATCAAAATTCATTCCCTGTTTACTAATATTTTTGCTTAACAAAACTTGAAATGCGAAAGAAAGTAGCTATAACTATCCTTACTTGAATAATCATATAAACCTTCCTATTTAATTAGAATATATAGGGTTGCAGGTGTTATCCCTCTTTCCCCAACAGAACGTTGGAACAAGGGAATAACTAAGCTCTATTGAGAATTTGTCGACAGCAGTTCAGGCTACAGTATCTACGGACTGCACATCTAAGCATAGCACGCCCATCTCCAACAGCCGCATCGCGCAGTCCCGCGTTGAATGCACCTCGTGATGAAGGTTTTCTTCGATTTTATATATATGTATATATATAACTGGAATAATTTTGATTTATTTGAAACTTATTCTAATCAAAGACCCCAATGATGGGAGGAAAATAATCTAATTGGGATCATAGTGGTGGTAACGATTTTTCGTTACTTTATCATTTGCCCTTTGGAGTTCCCTATCTACCTTTTTTTTTCTATCCCAATTTTTCCTGAGAGAAAGAGAGATGAACGCTTCTAAATGAGGCATTTCAATTTTGCTATCTTTTAAGTTATATGAGAGAAAAATTATTTATAAAATTCCTAATTTTCCTAGTCAGAGAAAAGCTAATTATATATTTCATGCGCTATATGCGGATTCCTTGCTATTACTAGGCTACATATAGGAAAACGGTCCCGACTCCGCAATTCGACATTTTCCAGCGATCGATAGTTGTCAGCCTTGAATGTTGACTATAATCGTGGGCTAGTTTGCTGTCCCGCTTCGCGATCAATAGAAGAAATAGTGTAGTGTCGGCAATGACGCAGATTGTTAGAGTGCAATACGTCCGCGTTTTGGCCGTCAGGCGGTGCGATAGTCACTTGAGGAAGGCTCTGTGTCCCAACCATACGAATTTTCGAACATTATTTCTACTTGCATTTTGGGATTATTAGAATAGTATTGTACTTCACTACGTTGAGTAAGCGATGTGAAATGTTCTCAGCAGAAGATCCGTCGGAAAAATTTGCGGAGCGCTCGACAGGATGGTAAGATGAATCAAAGGATTGAATAAGAAATCGAATTCAGCGATTAGTCAGGATTCCATTTCTGAGCTTCAGTTTTTTGAATTATAATTACTTATGTGGAGATGCTTTGTTTTTGAGCCTTTTCCCACGACAATCAGTCGACGAAGCGCGCATCGTGCCATGTAATTAGCTTTTGAAATGTATCGTTCTTAAAATAGCCTGTTCACTCATTTCTCTGTCTCTCTTCTCTCTCTCTATCTCGTCTTGTCTGCACTTCTCTATCTTATCGTAACTTTTCTTTGCTCCTCAATATTCTTTCATGGGCCCTCTTAATCATCCTTTAGGTTACACATAGTTCTGATATCCAAAAAATTGGAACAAAGTACCACAAAGTCGTGGCGTTGTTTGGGGCGGAGTTTATTGCAATCTCCGCCTCCGAACTGCTGACTACGGTATGTCGAGGGAAAGCAGAAAATACGGGCTAGTATACCCCGTATATGCGCATCTACAGGATGACGAGCGTTCGCGTAACCCTTGCATGACGTCAGTGAAATTATTCGATAAGTACAACACTATTCCTCTACTACTATTAATTGTCAACTGTGCCAGGTTTATTTATGAGCTTATTAAGCAAACGAAATATTAGTGAAAGAACATAAACGGATAGTAATCCGTAAGAATTATTTTCTACTGCTACTTATTCTGATTCTGAATGAAACTCGCATAGGTCGAGAAGGATAAAAATAATGTAGAAAGAAGAAAAAGACGAGAAATTCAGACGCATGAATCGTCTGAAAATCGAAGGAAATAGCCGAACATGATCCAAGTTTCGACTTAAACCTGGCTTTTTGACAGTAATACGACTAACTAGATATGTCGCTGAAGATGAATGTACTTGTCGAATAATTGCACAAAAGTACGCAATGGTTGGTGAATTTTCGTAACTTTCTGTATATTTCTAAAATACGAGCAAGCGAATTTTGTTTTCGAATTTGCCAGGGAGGCATATGAATCGAAGGAAGAGACAAAAGAGTAGAAGAAAGATTCGAAGAGCCATGCGCTTATTGAGGAATTTGACGAATGAAAATCTGGAAAGCAACTTGTATTTCGAACACGTGAGAGAGAAATCCACTTATAAGGGCATATGGGGATATGTATTTATGATGTTTCTTCTCTCATTTCACATATTTTCGTGTATGACGTTCTTTGAGAATTTAACTTTTATAGATTATGGTAGATGTAATGACAACATCACCAGACTTTTCTAAAACGGAAGATTTTGAGGACGGTGAATTGCCAGAAGATGGCGAGATTCAGGATGAGGAAGAGGGAATGAATATTGGTATGTCATTTCAAGTGTTGGAACGCACGAGTAATTTCGGAATTTTCAAGGAAAACGCAAAGCGAGCCCGACCAGAGATATTGCCCCCGCCCAATCTTCAATTCATAGTTCTCCTGCTCCCAGGAAACCTGCCCCTCGAGGTTATGGAGATGACATAGTACGCAAAAAAAATGTTTTTCTTCTCACGAAATCACAACTTTCAGGAAGCAGTTTCTGAAAAATGGCCGAATGAAAACGATTCCAATGACTTTCCAGTATCAAGTGCTGAAGAT
This sequence comes from Auanema sp. JU1783, assembly GCA_943334845.2. Classification (NCBI taxonomy): domain Eukaryota; kingdom Metazoa; phylum Nematoda; class Chromadorea; order Rhabditida; family Rhabditidae; genus Auanema; species Auanema sp. JU1783. Next base: position 169,697 of record CALQYR020007359.1, on the reverse strand, counting down.
AGAGACTATCGATTAGAAGATGAAACTTATAGAGATTGTGATTATAGACCCGCCCCAGGCAGGAGGTGATTTCTAGTTCTCATTTGCAAGTATCTCATCCAAACATTTTTCAGAAGACGCCATTCTCCTACTGAGGAAGATTTCGATCAGAGAGGCGCTAAGCGTTCTTTTGGAAAACAATGGCGTACTTTTCACCATAAGCCAAAAAAGGCAACAGAACATTTAATTTGTAAATTTTTCCGAGAGGGATATTGTCGAGATGGGGACAATTGTGCCTACTCACATCAAGCAGAAGATTCACTTAGGAAGGCTGAGCTATGCCGGTTTTATCAGAATGGATTCTGTAAAAAAGTATTTTTTCATAGTTATATCGGTTGATATGATTGAAATTTAGGGCTTAACATGTCTTGCACTCCACGGAGAGTTCCCTTGTAGAGCTTTCCATAGAGGCGAATGTACTAGGGATCCTTGTCATTTTAGTCATCAAGTGAGTGTCATAGTCTTACCTCGTTTATCCCAGTTTTTTTCAGCCTTTAACAGATTATACACGTCCCCTGGTGGAACGAATGTTACAAGAAGACGAAGTGATACGACCATCATCATCTCATTACCCACCGGTTTGTCACAAAAGCATTTTCTTCGAATACGACTGTTTTTTCAAGGCCGGTGGACAACAACCAAGACGAAGAGTGCTGCTTCCACAAGGACCTGCAGCTGGAGGATCTTCGATCCCTCCGGGACCGATTATACATGCTCCTATACCCCAACAACAAGTGAGTAACGGACAGTTAGCTCCTCCATCAGTCGTCGTCCCAACATTAGCCACATCACACTCAGCACCATATCCAGCATCCCAGGTTAGTCTTTGACTCCATGTGAGCCGGAATGACACTATATTTTTAGACCACTACGCATTCATCTGGGTATGGAACTTCACATTCCCAGCCGATAAGTGAAGCAAAAAATACGGGAGCTCCTCAATTTGATATTTCTCAAATGTTAGCGCAAATTGCGGGAGAGCAAGTAGTCGAAGATAGTCCTGCTAGTCCTCCTACCTATGGAAGTGCTGCAGATGGTATAATATGTTCAATACCTCAGCAGGCTCAGGTTATATGGAGACTAGTTCCTGTAACTTCACAACCATCTTATTACGGCGTCGATCCTAACGCCGCAGGATCCAATGATCCACGAAAAAGCCGTGTTATTTCAAGTCAATTTGATGCAGTATCGTCTTTAATAGCTGCCGGATGTCCTCAAAGTGACAATCAACCGGTGACCAGCCTAGTTAGAGATCCCCGACGAAGACCAGAGGAGCGAAAAACCAGTGATGATAGCAGTAAACCTCGAGTCTCATCGTGGATGCCTACAATCGATCGTTGATCAGGGAATAGATTCATATTTCTCCATACCCACTTTGTCGAATGCCGGTAATTTTTTTTTGCTCCATCGACGCGTGTCCTGTGTTCTTTCATTTCTGAGTGCCCTTTCCGAATGCGTTTAAGAAGCGTCTCGTACTTATGGGTATTTTTGAAATGGTGTGCTATATTGTGATTGCGTTCTTATATTAGGTGGTAGAAAAAGTTCGTGGCCCCCCCTCAAGAAAATTAATGTAAATGTAAAATTTGAATAAATTAAAAATTTTTTCTAGAAAATTTTTAAATCTAAACACTTTCAAGTAATGATATAGAATCGATATCCAGAAATATTTTTTGAAAATTTTCTCTCGGAAATGTGCAGTTTCCATCTTTTCCTTCGTTGTGTTAGTTGAGAGAGTTCGCACGCGCCTTATTCTTTTGCAATATCTCGAATGGGATTCGTAAGCCATAAAATAGTAATATGAGTTTTCTTTTGTAAACAAATGACTATAACTTATTCTTTAAGCAAAAACCATTCGCGAGGTTTTAGGCGGGTGTTTTCGATATAAGCTTTTTCTAGAAGATTGTAGTAAAGGGGGATGAGTTTTGGAAGGATTTGGAACCTATTTAGGAGCGAGCAAGAAAATTTGTACTGTTCCTTAGTTGTAGCAACTAGGAAGCGTAAAAGTACTAAGGCTACGCGATTTGTAAGGATATTCCACCCACTAGGATATTTATCGTGAGTTTTTCTATGTAGTAGTATTATGACTGACTTGTTCACTTGATATAACTTGTTCCTAATAAGATATACCGAGCAAAAATATTTTAGTATAGAGGAGGAGCTGAACCTTCATGAAAAGAGCGGTACATCCAGACAAGATAATCTTCCAGCCAGTATATTTTCGAGGGAAGAATGATGAAAACCGAGGGAAGAGAATTGGGAAATAATAAAATGCAACTGGTGGGGAGAAAGATTACGAAGGGGTTGAATATGAAACCTCCTTGTGGAGGGAAAGTGAACGCTTAGCGAAAGCATCTCTCGAGCAGATGCTGTATGAAACTTGGGAGAGTGAATTTATAACGTTTTTGTTAAAGGGGTAATAATTTTCTTGGTATGTTCGTTCTTATTAAAATTAGCCTCTTGGATGCTGCGCTCTCTTAATTTACGCTAATAACGGCGAAGACCAAGAATCACAACCATCACGAAACGTTAATGAAGCACAGCTTGAGAGAGGAAATTTCCATAGTTTCTGCGAATATCACTTCTGTTACGACCATTAATTTTTGAAAATAATATTTTTCTTTGGAAAAATATGATCTCTATCCTTAAGATGGGAGGACAATTCGAACTTTTTCTGCCACCTGCTTATATTGATAGTTTTTATAATAATTGTAGGCTTTTCATGTATATATGTTTATTGTATTATTTACCTGAAATCGTAATATAATTGAATCTTTATATTAAACGACACTCATCATGCATGACACAGGAGATCACCAAACTAACTAATTTTCGAGGGAAAAAATGAGAAATATAACCGGGGGAAAAGAATGTATGAGAACAATCTATAAGATCTAACAAAAACTTGGAAGGAAAATACATGTAAGTACGTATGTCTTTTCGCTACCCGTGTGGTTATATCGTATTTAATGATGAACAAAGGAAGTCTAGTAACAATAGATTCATTTTACCTGAAGTGATGTTCTGATAACAAAATTCAAAACGTGAAATATACAAACAGAAGCTCTGCGGAAAAGTAACTAAAGCTTGAGCTCAAAAATATACACTGAAGAACAAAACGCAAGAGTTACTCTTGGTACTGTACTGCCACATACTGGTCTCTTCAACAACTCACGACTACCGCTCTAAGACGAAAATCCTCTTTTCTTCATCCCCCGTCCTCTCATAGCCTGATGCCCTCTACCCTTCTTACCACGAGAATTTTTCTTAAATTGGCTGCTTCTCCCAAACAGTTTGGATAGCTTTTCCAATTTTGTTTCACTCAAGTAACATCCTGGTGCCATAAAACCGACGATCTAAAACGAAGTAACTTCATAGGAAAGCTGTTCTGATCCCGCACCTGCCACTGAAGTGGGACTCTCCTATCAAACTCAGAAAACATCTCTTCAATTGGTTGAGGGTCAGCGCCTGTTGTGTAGTCTTTCGATTTCGGGAAGGTTCCGCTGACAACTCCATGGTTAGAAATAAACTGCTCTGATTGAGTTACCTATTTTTCTCGTCCGTTTCTTGTAGAATTTTGATTTTGTTATCTCTTTCATTGATCATCATGTACCTGGGAGTTTCAAAAATCATGAGGTATTGAATTATAAAGCCAAATAATTCAAATTATATCATGTAGGAGGTTTTTGGGGATACCTCTTCGACATAACTAGATGTACAGGGACAAGTGCGTTCGAAGTGCAGACTGTATGAGTCAGCACTTGAAACTTGCAAGTGCAGAGGGGTCAAGAAAGAAGTAAATATTGCAAACGAACCTTCCCGGAATCAGAGGATTAAGTGCCGATAGTATATCATCTAATCTTTTAGTCCGATTGGCCATTCTAAAAAAGCAGGCTTCTCAGAGCTCAAAAATGTTAACTAACAGTTGGGAAATACTCTCCATTCGTTCGCGTTCATTGAGAAGAACATCAATTCGAGGTTGAACTTGTAAAACATTCATACCGCCTCTGAAAATGTAAACCGAGTGTTCGAACTACAATTGAGGTGTTTACTCTATATGAGTATCCATACACATTCTCATTAAAACGCTTAAATCAGCTTGTTTGAAGAGTTTCTTCAGCTCAGTCCATAACAAGTATTCATCAGAAAATGACTATAAGTGGTTATCAATATTATGCTGAGAAATGTACAACAAACCATTGCAGAAAAAGAAGATAACAACTCATGAAAAGGTTCAACAATAACCATGTTTGGAGCGATAAACTTTGAGCTGTTCCCAGCAGGAGTTAAAGGTGGAGTGCTTCGTATGAGCACTTGATGCATGCCAATAGTAAAAACTGTGTAACGTTTTCCTGGAATCATTCAAATCTAAAGATCGTTTTACATATACCCACCGGTTTCTAATTTTTCAGAGGGTTTCTCTTTTTCGCCTATCGCTGACATGATATTATCGAGAGGATCGTTGTTAGTTCTAAGGTTAGAACGAATACAAAAATTAGCCTGTTGAACGGTCAACTCACTCATAGGAAGCATCCTCGGATTCTATCTTCTCCGTGCTGTCCTCTTCATCCTTTTTTCTACTAAGCATTTGTTTCAGTTTATCTGAAATTAGGTAGTACGTACACAGTCTCTTTCTACACCCACGAATTCTGTTGTGTTTTACGAACGATGCTTTCATTGTTGCTTTGAAGATTTTCCTGGTTACACAGTTGTTTCTGATGTTACCAAAGATTCGTGGTTTTCCTAAAATAACGGTGGTGCACCATGCTCCTAAAAATGAAATCAGTTGAGTTGCAGCACATTGCGAACCTCTGTACATTTCTTGTACAACTTCAACAGGAACAGCATAGTTGTAGTCTAGCCCCGGAAAAGCATCAACCATCAAGTGACAAGCTGTTGTAGCGTCCATAACAAACTTTATACCGTTTTCTTGACTAATTGCTTTGACATGCTGCAGGAACATTAGAAAAAGAGTAATTTCGAAAGAATAACCTCATCCGTTTCAATTGGGAACATATTGATACAGTCAAGAGGATAGTTTGGTCTTATGTCTCTCATGTTTATCTGACATTTAACTTGTAAGTTCGGGAACTGGAAAGCAGGATGAATGAAAAGATCAGAATTAAGATATTATGTGATATACGTTGAAAGCATCGTTACGGCCCGGTACAACAGTATGGCAAATTTTCGGGCAAAGGTTCGTAGTGTTCGGTTGATTTGGGTTGAACTCGACTTCCTAAATCGAGTAGTTAGTTATGAGAATTTTCTTGATTACCGAGATTGGTTGCAAGGAAAAAATCAGTTTTTCTTCACCCCATCTTTTTTTGTGACGACTCTGCAATGATTTCGAAGAGTTTCTAAGCGTGAAGCGGTGGAAGCGAAATACCTGAATGATATCATGAACCGTCCTAGGAAGGTAAGTTATAGGATTCATTTTATCGGAAAAATCTTCGATGTTTTCTTTGAAAAACTCTATAGCAGCCTGGGTAAATCTCAAACATTCTTCTTCGGAATTGGATGTGAAATTCTGGAGAATACAATGAAAACACGTTGAAAGCACAATCTGGTACCTTTAAGTCCAAGTTGTTCGATTCAAAGCGAGTGACACCTGATTGTAGAAGACTGGATATGATAGAAACATATCGCTTCTGCTTCTCTTCAGGTAACTCCTAGAACATTGGTGTATAATATCAATGAAAGGGACGAAACAAACCGAAGTTTTCTCTTCGAATCCAACACGTGGGAATGGAGTCCAAGGAAGAACGCTCGACTCCTAAACGAATCCCAAACAACAATGATTTCAAAGACAGAACTCACATTTACAACTTTCTTCTTTTCTCTCACTTCCAATTCTTGACCGGTCTTCTTTTTGACAAAATTTATTTTTCTTTCTTCCGAATACTTCGACAACAGTTCAACAGCGAGTTCGCGACAACCTTCTCTATAATATAGAACATAGAGGCGAAAATTTAATCGCTTAGTACTTATCGAATCCTTTGTACTTTCTGATTTCAAACATGATTTCCTTATCGCCTCTTCCATTAACTACACAATCAATTAAGTGAGCATCAACATCTTCGGGTGCGATTCTCATTTGCTAAAAATCGTATAAGAGAGCTCATGTTTTGGATACCGGAGTCTTCTCTTCTTGCTTTTTAGCGATCTTCCTACGTTTAGGCAGAACTTTTTCTGCTTTTTCTTCTTCATCCACAGGCTCATCCTGCTCTGAAGAACATGAAAATATACGGCCGAAACAAAGTCGGATAGTAACCTTGCCACGGAGGTCCAGCTGGAAAAATCTCTACTTTGTTCGGTCTAGCTTGGATGTTAGTTAGTAAGCAATCACTACAAAAACTTTGTAGATGATCAGTGTAAGCTATAATAAGATGATAAATTCTTTTTGTCGTTTTCACTGCACAGATACCTTCCAAGTCATTCTCTTTTAATAATTTTTCAACAACAGAACATTTAAGCATTTCCAATTCTGGAAAAAAAAACAAAGCAATAAAGACCGACTCACAATTCTGTTAAAAATAGATCACCGGGGAAACAACAGTTTGAGATATTAAAGATAATTCAAATTCATAGGTAGTTTATTAACAAAGATCTCAATAAAAGCTAGATGAGCCTAAATCATCATTCTGAAGTAGTTTAATTCGAATATCTTTCAGCGATTTGATCCATGAACCAAGGTTGTCCAGTTTCTCTTGCGGTCAAGATTTCACAGCCAGTGTCAGTAACAAGTAGAGTTTGTTCAAACTGAGCTGAACGTTTTCCATCCTTCTAAAATTAACGCTAGTTCTAAAGCTTCTACGATCAAGAATTGGTTTACCGTAACAGCAGTCCAGTTATCGGGCCATTGAGAATCGTACAAACTTCCAGCGTTAATCATCGGTTCGATAGTGAAAGAATTTCCTGCTTTCATAACTCCAGGAGCAGTGTTTTCTGTAAACAACAGATTAACAAACACAAGAAACATGAATACGTGGATATGATATCACGATATGATTCCATTAACCAGCAAAACTATGATGATGGTTGTTAACGCTGTTATAATTATAACGAAGAAGTTCTTAAAATATTACTTGCATAATGAGGGATGTTCGGAGCGGTGTGGAACAGTCGATGGATACCATGACCACAATAAGACTTCACAACAGAAAATCCATTAGCAGCGGCGTGCTTTTGAATTACATTTCCTATTTCACGGAACTTCACTCCAGGTTTTACTGAAAAAATGTTACTTCGATAGTTCAGGTTGAATTAATTACCGATAGCGATCGCCTGAGATAAGCATTCATACGTAACTCGTACAAGTTTACGAGATTCTTCATCAACTTTGGTACCAACAAGGAAAGTTTCATTCAAATCGCCGTGGAATCCTCTATGGTATACCGTTACGTCAACTATAAGGTATAATTAGAATAGATAAAGAGTGAAAACTTACCATTACAGAGATCACCGTCTTCTAACTGTCTTTGATCTGGGATACCATGGCAGATGACCTCATTTACGGATGTGCAGCAACTTTTGGGAAACTTATAGTATCTGAAAAAAAATGTAACTGTTGTTATGATCATCGTCTCACCCCAATGGACTAGGATAACAATCACGTTCGATACATGCCTCATGGACAACTCTATCAATTTCTTCAGTAGTGACTCCAGGAGCACATGCCTTAGCAGCTTCATTGAGCACTTCACGACCCAATTTGCATGCAATTTTTAATCCTTCTTTCTCTTCTGGAGTCAAAACCTGAAGAGAAGCAATTTCAGGATGTACATGATCCTAGGTATGAATTATTACCTTGACTACTTTGTTAGCCTTAGCGTTTCGTTCTTCGAAGGATACACCTTCAGGGTGTAGAGCATAATCAGGACGAGGAATTGATTCGGGAACTTCTCTCTTGGGTGTGAGACGTGCCGGGCGAAGAGGTCCAGTAAACTAAATACAGCGGTCGAAGGGCAACGTTACAGAAGATTATTACCGAGTAATATGGCCAAGGATTGTACGGGGCACTTAAATCAACATGAACAACCTTGTGAGAGTTCCAGTTAGATTTGAAACAGTCCTAAAGGTAAATATTAGCATGTGTAATTTGTCAAAACACATTTCCGCGGAAAATCCAGAAAATACGTACTTGATCACAGAAAAAGGCATCTTCAAGTGCCAGTTTGATGCAAGTCGGACATCTCAATTTCGCAGGCTTATCACACCCCGACGCACTACATGACTTTTGTGATATATCAGTCATCCTGAAATAGTAGATGTCAACTAACAATCCTGTTCAATGCGGAATATGCGGGTTAAAATTGAGAAGGCGGGAAAATCTCAGTATACATATGAGAACTCATACAGCAACGTAAGTAGAGCTGATAATAATTAAATAAGTAAAAGCTTTCAGAAAAATATTCTCCTGTCCTGAAATAAATTGCTCCAAATCATTCATTTCAAATGACCTCCTACGCAGACATTTACGAAATACGCATAGTAACAAAGAGTGAGTTTTTTCGTGTTGACAAAAGAATTTGTTGTTTTTAAGTTTTAATTGTAATAAATGTGAGAAGACCTATAAGTCACTAACCGCCCTGAAAAAACACGAGAGGATTCATGATGCAATAAAAAGGTTTGGTTTTTAGCGGTACGCCCATTGCCAAAAGTTGCTGCAGATTTGTATGTGAAGTATGTCAACTGGGCTTTGATATAAGCGAGCAGTACAAAATCCACATAAGACAGCATAAACAGGTTTTTGCTTCTATTTCATTGTTATTGTAACTATACAACAACTATCATTAAGATCCAACCTTATCAGTGTCGTATTTGTAAAAAAAATTTTACTTCAAGATCTGTTTGTCGTCGGCATCGTCAGACAATTCATAAAGATCGTAACGATGACACAAATATGGAAGATGATGTATAATTTTATAATATAATATAAGTTTTGAAAATTTTCTGTACATAATATCACTATAGGCTGATTGAGATCTCATTTTCCCTCTTGTATTTACAGTATTATTACTTCAAAGACCCTTGGAATAAAGTTTCGAACAATTCAATCAATCGTCGCATTTCTTTTCTGAAAACAATAGAATTAGAGATTAAAAACATAACCCTCTTACATATCAGTGGATACTTTGGATAGCCCAGCCATCGCTTGATTAACTTCCTCCACTTTCGCCAACATCTGTTTATCGAGAGATTTCAAGATAACAACTTTCGAGAACTTACGGCATAAGTTGATCGAACATTACTATCAGCAGAATCACAAGCTTCGCCAATAGCACCTTTATAGCATTCCATTGATTCCACAGTGAGGTCACTCATACCATGAAGAGAACCTCTGCGAAGAAATATAAGCTGATAGTAAGCTCTGGATTACCTCAATTCTCTGAGCATATTATCCAGATTACAAGCGATTCCGCGAGCATGAATTTCAAGATCGGTCAGCACCTGAATTAGAAATAAGGAATGGTCTAATGAAGTGAACCAACCGATGGGTCAGGAGCAACAAAATCAGCTCGACTCCCAGATCGTGAAGATAATTTGAAGCTTTCTCGTATTCTGGCCTGAATCATCTTTGCGAAAACAAAAACAAAAAGGGTAACCTCAAGATTATCAGCTACAAATGTCTCTTGGTTCATTACCGGTGCTTCCGCAGACGGGGTTTCCGGTGAACTGTCGCTCATCCTGCCGCACAAAACATAGAAAAAATGAGCTAGTGTGGTAAGATACTCAGAATGATTAGAGACATACTTCAACAGATAGATCCACTCAAAAATAATGATTTTATTTGCTTTTACTGTTGGCTAGCAACATCTTCAATTAAAAGAAGTAACAATAACAAAAAAACTACTGCAGCATGTCTTCCATAAGGGAGTCCTGATTTCTTAGGGGAGAATCTGGTCGGTCATCATCCAAAGTGCTCGAAAGGAAACCGCTCACGGCGCTACTACCCGTGTATAACCTGTGATGACCAGGAGCAACTGCAGGTCCGCCTTTGACTGGAGGAACAGCTTAAAATAACATATTCACATATTTTCCTTCAATTGGGATGTTACCTAAACCATACAAAGAGAAGTAGAGATCAGCGAAAAGCATCTTTGCGCGTATATCCTTAATAAACCATAATTTCAAATGGAAAAGTAAGCTAGGATACCTCAGACTTATGAATTAATCGGAATATTAGATCAGCAACTTGGACTGTATTACAAGGGTTTGCTGTTGTATAATCCGAGCTAAATCAAAGAAACTGAAGACGATAATATGATGAGAATTCGAACTTATTGCTAGTACGGAAAGGAGGAACTTGAGTGAGTTGATATGGGATGAAAATCCTAACAGCAGGATCGTGATCTCTCTCAGCCATTGATAGTATCTTCTCTAAATCGTCATGTACGGACTTCTCCTTCACATTAGCAATTCTATCCACAATTATCGTGAGAGCTGCTATTCGCATCTGAAATCGTTAGTAATTTTCTCTCATACATTCTTATATGTAGTACCTGGACGCAAATTTTCGGCGCTGCGAACATCCAAAAGATTTTCGAATCGTGTGGAATGTAATTATTCCTTTGCAACTGAAGTAAGGATAAGAAAAAAGTACTGGAAGTAAAAGAAACCGCATATATTCCATTCAGAGCTGTTATTCCAACGATTTTTCCATAGCTAGGTTTTAATGTGTCCATATTGAGAGCCAATGTCAACTCCTGTAGAGCTTTAACTGTATCTGCCGATAGCTCTCCTGGCGATAAGGTTGATGAGAGATTTGGGGAAGGAACAATAGTATTAGAAAGAGCTTTGAGTAGAGCTGCTCTATAGTGATCATCGGAATATCTAGGCTCAACTGTAAATTGAGAAAATGGAAAGAATTATACCTGTTCGTGGAATTATCATTAAACTTAATCAGGTCAATGATAAAATCTTTAACTTCGCTTAAGCATGATCCTGCCTGATTCCGCATATTAGCCGCAGCTTGAGGTAGAGCCTTCAAAAGTTTCATAAATGCATCAGTTTTGAAACATCGAATTTTACCTGCATTAAGAAATAATGCTGGAGATTCTGAGAAGTTGCTACAAAATTGTTCGGTCGAGGAATCTGAGAACAAGACTTTGACCCGTACTGTTTCCTATAGTAAGAAAAAATGTGTCAGAGGAAAAAAAAAGAAAGAACTCACTTGAACATATCTATCAAATCTGGTTGTCCAGACCAAGCCTCTGTCATCCTATTGAGAACCGCGGATAAGGAATAAGCAGCTTTGCAGCGAACTCGATAGAAAAAGTGATCTCCTGCTATGATTTCGAGAAGCACAGCTCTGCTCTGAGCACTTGGAAATTGTTGAACATGATCGAGAGCCTAGAAAAACAGATTGCGAACCAATTAAAATATGCGATTAACCGTTAACTGAGCAATAACGTCTCTCTCATACTTTAGCATGTATTCCCATTGGTATATAGGTTGTCGAATAAGAAGTTGACGTAGAAGCAAATGCTCTGGATCAGCTCTTAAAAGTTTTTATCAAATAGAGTTGGAGAAAGTTAACGTTTACCTTATCCATAACACGGGCGAATCCGGATCCATATTAGACAAATCAACTTCAACCTCTTCACCAGTATAGAGAGGAACTTTTTTCTGAATATTATCTATAGTTAGCTGACACAATAGGAATTCTTACTCGCTTCTGACGTCTTCCTTTAGAATGACATTGCAAATCAGACCTAGAGACATCTCCATCAATCTGTACAGTATGTTGGAATGAACCATCGAGCTCTTGCACAACAACAATAAGAGGTCCTAAATACCTACAAAAGCTCAACCTATTATCACTGTTCTATTAGAAATCACCCGACCTCAACCTTCCGTTTCCCTCATTAACATCCTGCTTCACTTCTAGTTCAATCATATTCCTTTTGCGATTGAAAGTGTATTGCAACTAGAAGAAAACATTTTCTGGAGCTTTTTTTTAAACTGTGTACCTGAAACGAGGCATGACCTCCAGCGCATATCCATTGCTCCACAAAGGTGGGTATTTCATTACCCGTCACACTAGTAACTGTACGGAAAAAAGAGTCTGTAGATAAAACCTTAAACCAATTACTTAATATTGATAACATAGTCGTATAAGCTTACCAAATGAGACCAGGATGCTGGTTTATCCCTTCTTTCGCTACATTGATGACCAACTGTGAGAATCTTGTGCAGTACCTGTGATTCTACATCAAGAACCAAAAAGATCTATAAACAAACTTGGAAAAATGGTTCTTGTCCAATCCTTTTCAATAACATTCTTAGTGTGAGTAATCCTTTCTTCCAAGAAGCTTCAGCATAGAGAGGTGAGCAAGTTTGTTCGAATCGTGGATCACAATGGAGGTTAGTACGTTGAACATTATTATTTTGAGACCGAAGATATATCTAGAAATTATTAAAATATTTTACATTAAGGAGACCCTGTTTTCCTACCTTCCCCCATTGAGATTCATAATCAATTACTTCCGACATATATTTTTTAATTTGATACATAAATTCACTGTTTCCGAATACTTTTTCTATATACAAAGATGAGATCAGTCTGAAAAATCTTCTTTAAGTGACAGACAATGCACAAATCGATTTCCACGTGAGCTTCACGTTTATCATCATTTGAAAAGTTTTCTTAGAGGACTCGGTTGATTTCGCTGATGTGAATGGTGAAAGTTAGTTGAATGAGATTAAGAAATCCGATGATTTCCATATTTCCGCGACTTAGTAGTTAAACATAATTACCTGGCTAAGGATTTCGGTACCCACCACTCCAACCAATGCGTTGGTCCGATAAAACAACTGAAAAACTGTTGAGCAACACCAACAGCTATATGAGCTCTTGTTTCCTGCCATGGAGAGAGTTTGGAACATACACAATGCTTAGCTAATACCTGTACAACGTCGATAACTTTTTTATGGAACAAAACATTCACAGAGAAGATTGTGAGACTGCTATAAGATGTAACCTGATCAGGAGCCTGAAAATCATTCATAACCACATTCACAATTATTTCTCTACCTTGTCTACGAAAACTTGCTTATAGGACGGGAATGGATATCTGCACGATAAAAGTTCTTCAAAGTATTCTAAGATTTTATCCAACGGAGAGACGGTATGTTTCATGAGAGATGTTAGACCCGGTAAGCAGAAACTAGTAACCTTAACATTGGACTTGTCTAACATTCAAGTTCATTTCTCTTACCTCAGTTATATCGGGATGACCGAACGTAACAAAGTTTCCTACTGCCCATCCCATGTTGCACGCGGATGTCGGAACAGCTTGTTGATATTGATACACCTTTTTCTTCATGTCTGCAGTGAAAACAACATCCTACAATTATAATATATATTAGACAATTCTGCAGTTGCACAGCTCATACAAGTAACTCAGCGCTCGTAACTGCAGTGCAATTGGCGTCACAAGTAATACTCAGTCTCCACAGAGCTAATTGATCAGGAGCGTCAAGGCAAGGAAGCCATTCATGTGTAGCTGGATTTCCGAAGTAACAGATTGAAACAAATATATACTAACCAGATAACAAAGCACTTCTGTAAGTGAAAACATGAGCTCCCTTCTCCATTGCTCCATCTCTTCCATGAGAATAAGCAAATTGAACACCCTACAAGAGCTTACGATTACAAGAAACACTGAAGAAAATATACAGTTTTGGGTCTTTTAACTAGCACATCAACACAGACTACTAAAGACGACATTAGTTTAGATTTAGTGCAGACTTCTGAGGGGATTATTATATGTAATTGGGCTGAAATATATAATAGTTAATAGTGTTTTATTGCAAGTAGTCCAACAATCATCATTACGCATGTTGCTTCCGAAGCATCTGAAAAGGTCTTGCATGTTTCCATTGTTGGATCCTCTAAAACTATTCTAAAAATGTAAATGTTCGTTATAGCTCAGACTTTTAATGCTCACGTAGAACGGAAACCTCCTGTCATAAGTCGCTTCATAACCATTTACAGTAACTTTGCCAATCTTATCATGTGGTACTTCACTCGGAAGCAGCGCATCTGTGAAGAGATGTGACATAAACAATGGGAGAAAGAAATTTACATTGTCCGATATGTAATGGAATAACAGTGATATCAGGTAATAGAGGAATGATAGTGATTTCCGTATGAACGCGGAAAGATTCTTCTACAAAACTGATATGCGAGATGTCCACCTGGAAGCATGTTTGCCTTGCATCCTCAACCCATCAACTCACGCTTTGAGCCAAAACTCGAACATCAGCATTACATTCTACTGTAGGTCCGATCTGAATGTCTTCTGAAGAAGGACCTGGGCGATTTGCTTGATGTCCCTTAATAAAAAATATCTGATCATCGAGGAAGATTATTCTACCATTGAAGTACTGTTCGCAGAAGCGCGGGGATCATATGGCTCTCCACCATTATTTGCCCACTCCATTACTAAGGTCTGAATAATGTTCTTTATATTAGATCATTTGCTTCCATTAGCTCAAGACTATGCTCAGCCTCATCGTAGTTACAAGCTGTTTTGACCCGATTTGGGTGTTGACGCAAACAAGGTATGGTATCACTGTTCGGTAACAGATTGCATTAAGCATAGAGTACAATTAAACAGGAATTTATTGGCATGAAATCTTCTATAATCTACAATATCCTAGAAATCTTCAAGATCATGTGCTTTCTTCAGTCCAATGAACGTATACCATGATTCATGAAGATTTTTCCTGAGATTATCTGTCTTCTGATAACAAAGTGAGAAAACATTTTAAAATCCGATAGAAGCCTACTACATCAGCCTACGAATGATAGAATTGCTTCAAGATACAACTCCTCTTACGCTTTGCTTTGAGCAAAATGAGAACAAACGAGCGCACCTCATTTTTTTTGTTGAGTCATGGTATATCAGACCAGTATTTCTAATTTGAGTATTTTTGAGCTATCAGTATTGTTTTTTGGACAAGATCTACTCGATTTTTTGGTAGTCAGATACGGAATCAATTCAGATTTTCACAAAACCTAAGAAGCTTAGGATGAGAAACAGTAATACCGCTATTACCTCGGATTAACTGGCAACCACATGTTAGAGATTTGAATTGGTTATTCGACATCTGAATAAGCTGCTATCGAATATTTCAAAATATTAGAGGTTGAAAACAAATCATTGCAAGATCTGTAGTTCAGATAACTAATTGGAATATGAACAGAATTTTTGAAAATAGAACAAACACATACATATTTATTGAGGTGTGATTTTGTTTTCCATTTTAGCCTTCTCGTTTCTTGAAAGATACGTTTTATTAATCTCATAATTCTGAGTGTTCTGGCAGTGAAGACACTTCCGTTGCAAAACCTTCTTCTGTATTAGTTTGAGTTCGCATCTAGGAGTCTGAACAAATCTTAGAAAGCTTTGAAAATTCTGATATACCTTAGATACCAGCATTTGTCTACACTTTTTACAAATAGTTCTATTGAAATCAGGGCTCACTTTGACTCTTTCTGTATTTAAAATCTCCCTTATATGTTTACAAATCACCCGTGATATCTTAGAATAACTATCATTATTGTTCGAACCTAAATAGAAAGTCGGTAAATATCGGCTCACCGCAACATACTTTTCATAGAAATTTGGACAGCGCTTTGATGAAGAAAGTTAACTCTTTTGTGGGAATCTAAAACGTGAAGCTTCTCAGATTCATTTTTTTTGCCTCTCATTATTATTAACAGGTGAATAGAGTAGATAACTAAGGTATAATTAGCATTCAAAATCCCGCTGTTTGATAACCGTACCAAACTACATACATTCGCGACGGGACCAATTTTTGCGTACGTGCCCGAGTGTCAAAGTTATTTCAATTTTAGTAACACGCCTGCCGGTTTGTGTGGTATGCAAAACAAAAATTTTCTAGCTTTCTCTACCTCTTCTTTTGTTTTTCTCTGAGTATTCAATTCGGATAATCTCAATTGTTGTTATTCCTCGCCATCTTCAGGTATGGGAGCGGAAGTGAGACGTACCGCTGGCGGTCGCCAGAAGAAGGCTACTCCTCCAATTTTGAGCCATGAGTTTGTTATCCAGAATCATGGAGATATCATGAGCTGTGTTCTCATGCTCTTTGTTGTCGGACTCATGTTCCCAGTATCGTTACTTCATTAAGGAAAAGTTCTGAATTAACTCTTTCAGACCACTTCCACTGTCTCTGCTTGGTTTGTAGCTCCTCAATATAACCATACGATTCCTGTAAATACCGAAAATGGTAAGTCATTTGTGCTATTTGTTTATTTTTCAATTTTTTTCAATTATTCAAGGCTCTACTAATGTAACTGTTTATCTTAATGGATTGAAAGATCTCTGTACTATTTTCTTTTACACTGTTGCCTGGGTTGTAGCTCATGCTGTCATCCAAGAATATGTTCTTGACAAGTTCCAGAGAAAGGTGCTCAGTATTTTTTTGAAACTTTTCATTTTATTTTTTTGAAGGCACATCTTTCTAAAGTAAAAACATTCAAGTTTACTGAGTCAGGTCACCATATTATCTTCGCTGCTTACTCTGCTGTACATGCTTTCTATGTTATTATGGAATTCATTCAAACTTATTCTGATATCAAAAGGTTTTTCATTCTTGTATAGTCTTGCTCAATTTTTGAGTTTTTAAGAATTTGGTTGGGATACCCAGACGATCATAAATGGATGTCTCTGAGCACCAAACTTTTCGCCATTCTTCAAATTGCTTATTGGCTTCATCAATTCCCTGAGTTCTATTTCCAGGTTATAACATTGAGTTTTTTTGCAAACAAATAGATATTTTACAGAAATTCAAGAGGGAGGAAATGCGTCAACGATCTATTGTATCTATTATCTATATAGGATTCATTGGAGCTGCATACATCATGAAGTAATAATTTTTCAAAAATATTTTTCAAACCACTTGTTCAGCTTCCTCCGTGTTGCTGCCGTTCTTCTCTTCCTTGAATATGCATCTCAAACTTTATTCCATATTGCCCGTATTGCTCATTTCATTGAGAAAAAGAGCATTGCCAAGCCAGCGTAAGCTCTTCATTAGTATATTCAGCCGGGGAAATTTTCAATTAAAGATTCAAAGTTTGGAATATTGCTTTCATACTCGTCCGTTTGGCCTCTACCGTACTCACTGTTACAATTTTCTGGTATGGTCTTCGTCAATCTGAATCTGCTTATATAGATGTTGCTTCTGGAAACTTCAACACTACCTATGTGAGGTATGTACAAGATCATCTTGAAAAGGTTTTTATCGTTTTTTTCAGAATAAACTCTTTGTTCTTCATTCTTTTCCTTCAACTCGTTCAACTTTGGAATTTCATATCCTTCCACATCAAACGATTCAAGTTAGTGTGTTTAAATCGAGCAATTAATTTATTTTTTCTCAGAGATAACAACCGCAAAAAGGGAGATAAGAAGAAGCCTATTCCAGCTGCCAAGCCCCTTAAGAAAGCCAGACAAGAGGACTCAGTGAGTTAAAATTATTTTGATTTTTATGAAAATATATCATATTATAGGAAGAAGAGGCAGTAGATGTGTCTTTGAAGACTAAGAAGAAGAACTAAGTTTGTTGTTATGATGTTCCTTCTTTCGTTAGAGCTCCTAAGCTTTTAGTTTTTATGACTTTCCTATCTTTGGGCCTGTGGTCTTTTTTATACCGATTTGCTTTGTGATTTCGAGTAAGGCAGCTTTGTTAATTTAATATTCGCATTTAATTCTCTACTTTAGACTAAGGTTGTTGAGACTTTTCGCTTGACTTAGTAAAATTAGAACGAAGTATGCCGGGGCGCTGGCCTAAGTCTCCTTTCAATGCTTGATTCATTCGTATTTCTTTTCCTAACGGGGTTTCGTAGATAATATATTTGTAGTAATTTATTTTATAGTCGCCCTTTTTATTTATTTCTTTTCAATAAATATTTCCTGAACTCTTTATGTCGCTATCTTCTCATAGTCTAACGTCTTAGTATACCAAACTCATTCTCTTTTGTACGCTCAGAGCTATATATAGAAATGTCGGGATGGGTTCGGAAAACAAAACTCAACGTTTGCACATTGAATAACTGGGCTTTGGATTTTACGGGCAACTTCGAAAGAATCATCAAGAGTTTGATTTCTTCCATTTACCAATTTGATTTGTAACTTGTGTTCAGCATGTCAAGATGCTGTTGCGTCCGGTGCTCTTCTTCGTTTGGGCCCTGAATTGGAAATTCCTGGCTATGGCTGTGCAGACCACTTCTTTGAGCTTGACACAGAGTTGCATTCATGGGAAATACTAAAAAAAATTGTAGTGGCATCCACTTCGGTAATTACTCGTTTCATGCCTTGATGTCTTGATGCTGTGTTTAGTGGCCTGATCTTCTGATTATAACAGGGATGCCAGTCCGACACAGAATGATTCTATTCAATTGCATGGTGTCTGTCCAAAATGGGTACGAAAAGTTTACAGAGTCTGGAACCCGAGTTTCAGAAAAATTTTGCTGATACGTCCAAAAATGTCTCTATGTGATGATGACGTCTATCGAGAGTCAAGATGGTTTTCACGATGGTCGCAGCCATTATCTTATACGACCTTTCAACTGAACAAAGATTTCGGTTTTCAGCAAGTCTTACTGTTCTCGATTGACAAAGAAATAAATAAAACTTCTTAAGGAAAGTGTTCCTTTCGGGGATGCCATTTTACAGTCAGCTGACGGAGTAAAGGTTGGATTTGAGATTTGTGAAGAGCTGTGGACCACTAACTCGTTTGTTCTATTAAAAAACAATGACTACAGTGATGAATTCTAGACCTCATACTACGCTCGCTTTACTGGGTGTTGATATCATTTGTAATAGTAGTGGAAGTCATCATATTCTTGGAAAGTCTAATTATCGAATCAATCAGCTTATAGTAGGCAGCAGTCAAAAAGTAGGAGACGTTCATGAATATCAAGTGAAGTTATGAATGTGAAGACTGGAGGAGTCTACCTATATAGTAACCATCGTGGGTGTGATGGCGACCGAGTCTACTATGATGGAGCATCGTCTATTGCTCAGAATGGTCTTCTTTTGGGTCAAATTAACCAGTTTGATATCGAAGACACTGCTGGAGTTACAGCTGTTCTAGATTTGAATTCCACACTAACTTTCCGACATAAGAAGGCGAGCTCCTGTTTTGATGTAAGGAAATTCGAAATGTTTACTTCTAAATTAAAATTTTGAGAGTGCCAAAATGCCGGAAGTTTCTTGTTATATTACATTTCCTGGAAACCTAACGGATCAAAAACTATTCGAAGAACTACTCACGACGCCATTGGTTGCCATTGAAGATCTCCAACTGTCAACAACTGAGGAGTTATGCAAAGGCCCACCAGCCTGGTTGTGGCATTACCTAAGAAGAAGTAAAATGGTACATTTCGATCGAAAATATGGTACTTAGGTTATATGTAGAGCGGGTTCTTTGTTCCGCTCTCGGGAGGCCAAGATAGTGCAGCGGTTGTTACTATGGTTCGATTGATGTGCAACAAGGTTTGTGAATCCGTAAAGAATGCAAACTTGGAAGGTAGAAATAGGAGTAAGGATCGCCCTAAATTTTTGAAATTAAGGGAAGGATGATCCTGCCTATTACCTCAATGGAGCTAAAATTGGAGAAGACCCCGCTGAACTTTGTAATCGAGTGAGTTCACAGATCAGCAGTAGGAAATGGTTTACCTTCTTCAGATTCTGTTCACTTGCTACATGGGATCTGAACATTCTTCGCAAGAAACAAGACAGTGTGCTGAAGACCTCGCAAAAGAAATCAACTGTTTCCATTTTAGGTTCGCATATCTTATGTGATTAATCTTATTATTATTCGTATAGTTTACTAATTGATATCGTCGTAGCCGCTTGTCTTACTACCTTCCAGATAATTTTCGGATTTCTCCCAAGTTTCAAGGTTGGTTCAGTGTTCAAAGAAGTCTTTATGCATATTTCACTGTTTACTTCCAACTTATTCCACAGGCTTTGATTTGCCAGAGCTCACTGACGCGTACTTGCTTTGAACAATGATAGTTAATTTTAGTTGAGCACAGCCGCTATGTTAATGCAAAACTAAAAAAAATGCTCATGCACAACCGAAAACTATTTGTTAGTCCGCGCGGAATGATTCAGATACTATAAACCACTTATTTTGTATAAAAGAGAAATCAGGGTCGATTTCAATATTCCGTTTTAGAATGAAGATGTTCGAGAACATATGTCTCTTCAAAATGTGCAGGCGAGAGTTAGAATGGTGTTATCCTATCTGTTTTCTCAACTGATTCTCGTGGCACAAAAAAGACCGGGAGCACTCCTCGTTTTAGGAACTGCAAACGTTGATGAGTGGTAAGTCAATTCAATTGATTCTATCGCCTTGTTTTTAGCTTGGTTGGATATGCAACAAAGTATGATTGCTCTTCCGCTGACATTAATCCCATTGGATCCATCAGCAAAAGGGATCTTCGTGCATTCTTAGCGAAAGTACGTAAAGATCTGAACATGGAGTCTTTGCAAAGGTTACTAGAGAAAACTCGGTTTCAATGTTTTTTTTTGCTCTAGAATATATGATTCCGTGCCTACAGCTGAGCTTCGACCATTAGTTGATGGAAAGGTTGCTCAAACAGATGAGGTATTCGTTTTTTGTTTCCTGTTTGCAGTGTTTAAAATTCAGGAAGAAATAGGGCTAACATATGACGAGCTATCCCTTATTGGGACGTTAAGGCGTCCAGGCGGAATGGGTCCATACATGATGTTTCTACGCTTGGTCTCTCTTTGGCACCCCAAGTATAGCTATAAAAAGGTTGGCTTTTCAAACCCCGAATCAGTTAGCTGCTCATAACAGATCGAAGAGAAACTTTCTCGTTTCTTTTGGCGCTATCGCACGAATCGACATAAAGCAACCGTTGCTACCCCAGGTTCTCTCACCCAAAGTCTTCGTTTCTAAGATTCCAATTATAGCTTATCATGCCGTTGAGTACAGCCCTGACGATCATAGAAATGATCACCGTCCATTCTTATACCCAGATCTGTCCTACCAGTTCGAAAAAATCAGAGAAAAAGTATTTGTCAATTTATAAGTTAGTCACTAATACAAACATGTTCAGGTTAACGAGTTGGAGAGAAAGCAAGAAACTTTGTAATCAGATGAACGCCGTTGTAGATCCTCTCCACCCAAGTATGACAGTACGAGCTCGTCTCAGAAAATAACTAGTGCTACAGCTTTATTTGATATGTTTTGTAGTAATAAATAGATGTATTTAATGAGAACGAATTAAACTTTCTATTTCCCTGGCTAAGGGTAGCAGTGGAGTATCCTGTAGGTTGCATAGCATAACGATGCATATACCATCAGGATTTTCCTTTCCTTTCACTTCCATACAAGTAGGGCTAATCAACAATACAGATGAACTTCCGACAGCACCTCCAGTATGGTACCAAATAGTTGGCAATGCTTTCTCTTTTATCCCATCCACGTTAACTTTATCTATTCGCATCCATCCCAAGGCAGCCCTTATATTCACAGAGGCATCAATTTCACCTTTCCAAAAGTCGTTCAAAGTTTTACGTTTTAAATACGTGTTTGAGGAATCACTTTGGGAACTATAAAAAGATAGACTAGAGTAGACTGTTAAATTAACAAAACCTGAATAACATTGCGTTGCCAAACACAAGTAAATCTCGTACGTTCGAGAGAATCCCTCCACCAGCCCATTTATAAGAGTTATCAACTTCTTGGCAGTTTTCTAATACTTTCTTGCTTCTTACATAGTAACTAAAAACAAGTGTCCATATTTTTATAACAGCTCGGCTTCACCTTGCCCGATCATCGATGATTGTCTTGTTGACGTCAAGTTGAGTATTCTGCAGACCAAGATCATGGCATAAACTTTTAAGCAACTTTGGAAATGTCTTCCCAGCAGCTTTCTCTAACACCGCGCTCACTAGTGTGAAACCATGAGTTGTATAACTTAAATTGTAAGAAAATTTTTTAAAAGTCAATGACTTACTTGAATTCTTTACCAGGTTCTGAAAGGAGATCATCATTCTCAAACAACTTCAAAGCATCTTTGACTGTTTCAAACTTCTCGTTCAGGAAGAACTCTTTTAAGTGAGTGTTAGAGATGTTTTCAAGGCTCGTCTCATTCTTCTTCTGAAAAATCTCCAAGTTGCACGCTTTTTACACAACGCCCGCTTTTTAGTGGCAGTTCTGTTGCCTTTGCTCAGGCTGAAAGTGTTTACATCAAACACGAGTTTTCAATTGCTTCTGTTATGAATTCTAAAATTATTACTCAAACTCTTCGTTTAACAAACCAGGTTCTTAACCCAGTAGTTGTTTCAACTGCGAGATACCACGAGAAGGTACTTTAATATCTCGAATTGAATGATTTAAATAAAGTTATAAAGGTAATCGATCATTACGAAAACCCCCGAAATGTTGGATCTCTGGACAAAAATGATCCAACAGTGGGAACCGGAATTGTTGGAGCACCTGCCTGTGGAGATGTTATGAAACTCCAGATCAAGGTGAGAAGGTTATGTGCTACAGTTTTTAAAATAGTTCCTTGGACGTATAGGTAGATGAGAACGGAAAGATTATTGATGCAAAGTTCAAAACATTCGGTTGTGGTTCCGCCATTGCTTCCAGCAGTTTAGCGACTGAATGGATTCATGGTAAAACTGTGGAATATGCTGCTGGTATCAAGAACGATCAAATTGCCAAGGAGTTATGTTTGCCACCTGTCAAGCTTCACTGTTCAAGTAATGTTCTATTTAAAAATTAGAAATTAAAGCATGAACCTTCAGTGCTTGCCCAAGACGCTATTCAAGCGGCTTTGAATGACTACAAGAAAAAACAGTCCAACAAGAGTTCTCAGTAATTTTTGATTCGCTGTTATCGTTTTCATTTGCTTAGTGTCCTCATAACTACGTGTACAAATTGTATATTAAGAGGGTAGTCTAATAATAGAATAAAAATATATTTAATTCTCACCTTCTCGTAGTGACGTAAACCCGATTGGTGAGACAGAAGTTGTCTAGTCGTTATGGAAACTTCTTTTTTCTCAAATTGCTTACGGGGAAACTCCGGGAGATAATGCTAACAAGAACTTTTCAACACAATGAACCGATATCTACCTGAATATGCTTGTCTAAATCCAGAAGCCCTTCTTGAACTAGTCTGGAGGCAATTGCCGAGGTTATGGGTTTGCTCAAGCTAGCGATCCTCATGACCTAAAAGAGTGTTAATGTATAACCCACAGTGACCAACCGTATTTGAAGTGCATTTAGTTAGAGTTTCCACATTAGAGTACCCGAAACCTTTGCAATGGAACGTGTGACCGTCAATAGAAATACCTAAGCTCAACCCTGGTATGCCATGTTTCATCTAAATAATCACAGTAATACAACTAAGATATACTGACAACACCATATACGTGGAGACCTTTCTGTTGATAGCTTTTACCAGCTCTACCTTATTTGACTGATATTTTTTGATTTTCGATTTGTCGTTGTTCATAACCAGCACAGAAGCTGGTGCAGCCACAAGAGAAATGCAGTGATTTCTCCACATCTTGAGAAGCAAGAAGGTTATGGTTGGAATAGTTCTGGGGAAGTATATGAGTTCCAAACTCAGATTAACAATAGAAAACGAGCATTTTTTAATTAAATAGTTCACACATCATCACTTTCTTCATCGTCATCAAAACGTTGACATTCGATTTGGACATCTTCAAATAAAGTCTTGAGAATACAACATATTTCTTCCGAATGAGCCTTTGAGAAAACTTGTAAAAGGTGACATTTGCAAAGTTCATCAGAGTCCCTTACGTTCTCCACGATGATACAATTGAATCTGAATTTTTGTTTGCAAAATATTATGATTGAAATGCTTTGGTAAACTTATTGAAGCCATCATGATAGGAAACAGAGAAAACGACGTTCACCAAAGGAATGCGAGCAACAACATGACTTGTATTGGGATCAAACAACTGTACTCCGTTTCGGGAAATCCTCAATGTGACCTGCAGAATTTCGATATTTGAATAAACTATTTCGTCTTACCTGGTCTAAACCTTTACTATCCTTTGCAATAGAACCATCAAGTTGTTCAACTTCAACTACATCAATAACTTTTTCTTCATTAGAGCGAACTTCTGTGACATTTTGCGATTCTTTATTCTTTAAAGGAATACAACAGTTCCCCAAGTAATATACGGAAAATTCTGACATATTGATTATGAATTGTCTTGGAATAGTGCTTCAATACCGAAGTTTGTGGCACTAATCAAACATTGTCAGATAAGATGAGGAATAATGTTTGAAATCGGAATTATGCCCCGAAACTTCTTCAGAAAAACATGAAAACGTGAAAAAAAGCTTCTCCCCAATCACTAAAAATATTTTCCTAATAGTATTGTTCTTAATAGTCGGAAAATAGATTTGGAATGTTATTCCACAACCTATTGGAAAACTTGGCCCACCTAGATAATCTGCTCTATTCGTAATCGGTCAACTGTATGTTTGTCATTCAGTTTTCATTTGAACTAGAAATATCTTTTTTACTAAGTATTATTAGTTATTCAATATATCATTTTAGAAAGATGTTCTTAACTAGAAGTGAGTACGATAGAGGAGTGAACACCTTCTCTCCAGAAGGACGCTTGTTCCAAGTTGAATATGCTATCGAAGCTGTTAAGGTACGCTAAATTCTTCTTATGTTTCAAACGTAACTCTTCAGTTGGGTTCTACTAGTATTGGGATCAAAACCAATGAAGGTGTTCTCTTAGCTGCTGAAAGACGTTCAACTTCCAAACTTATGGTGAACGATGCTATCGAAAAAATCAGTAAAGTTGATGAACACATCGGTTTGTGATGATATTTGTGTGTATCTGAGTTTCCTTTGTTAAAGGTGTCACTTTCGCTGGCCTGATCGCTGATTCCAGAACTCTTGTAGAAAGGGCTCAGATTGAAGCTCAAAACTTCTGGTTCACATACAACAGGTATCAAGTCATCACTTATTCTTATGTCACATTCTCTATCCAGAAAAATCCGTGTTGAGGATGTCACCCAATCGGTCGCTAATTTGGCTCTCCAATTCGGAGACGATGATGCTAAGGTATGTTCTTCTATTACAATAGCTCTAAAAAATTTTGTTAGGCTTCAATGTCTCGTCCTTTCGGTGTAGCCATGCTTTTCGCTGGAGTTGACCAAGATGGACCCAGACTTTTCCATCTCGACCCCTCTGGTACTTTCATCAACTGTAAAGCCAAGGTATACTCTACCCTATGTTCTGGTTAATGAATTTTAATTTTCAGTCCATTGGAGCAGCTAGTGATGGAGCCGAACAAAACTTGAAAGATCAATACCATGATGTAGACTTTACCACAATTTTGTCATCATATTTCTAATTTTAGGATATGACTTTGAAGGAAGCCCTTAAGGTCTCGTTGGCTATTCTTAAGCAGGTCATGGAGGAGAAGTTAAACTCAGCCAATGTTGAAGTTGTGGTAATTAAGCCTAAAGAGGATGAGAAAGGTATTATAATACTATTGGGAGTATATCTATTGTACCTGTTGCAGGACGACAAATCGGAACATTCGAGCGTATTACCAATACAGAGTTGGATGAAGTCATTGGCTCTTTATAATATGGGTGTTCTTTTAATGAGTAGCCGTTTGAAGTTCATACAATTTTCCAAACCGGTTTTACTGTTATCTCTTATCTCCATTAAATTATTCTGTCTTTGTGTTTGAAAGTATGAATAAGCAGGAGTTCGTAAATGTTACAGAAACCAAAGATAAGTTAATCTTGTTACCAAGCTTGATGCCAAACCTTCGAAGCAGTTGATAAAAAACATGCTTCTCCGCGTTCAGTGTTTGGAGCTAATGTGGGGAAATAGTCCCAAATTCCTTATCAAGTAGTGACCGGTGGTACGAGCTGGTACCGATTTTGCTTTTTCTTTATGCTCTATGGATTCTGTCTGCTCTTCTGATTTATTTAGGAAGATTGTGTGCTTCCGATCAAAAATCGTGTCGTCATTAACTTCCCCAAAAGAAGTGGGGGTACCGATAAAATTTGAGAAAAGTTGTAGGAGTAGCTTTTGGATAGAACTCAGACAATAAATGAAACCCTCTCCAAGCGAGCAGACTGAATTATCTTGCGGTTCTATGCCAAATTAATGGTATTGCTGACTTGTAAAATGTTGTTTCAGATAAATTCAGCAAATTCTAATCTACACAGTTGCTGTGTTGACAGTTCGGGAAAGAAAACAGATGTTTCTGATCAGAAGTTATCTTCAGTAGATAACTCTTATGAAAGTGAGAGACTCACGTGTCTCAAAATTAAATTGTCTTAATGGCTATTCAAAGATCCGTTTAGAAACTTTCGATAGTAAAAACACAAATAGAAGAAATTTTTATCTGTCTTTAGTTATTACTTTGGAATAGCGAGGAATATTTGCTGATTGTTTGGGTGTATATAAATATTAATTATTGTTTAAAATTTTTTTTGATGAAAAGAGAGAAGGAGCTACTGACCGCCTTGTTGATACAAGGCCTGAACACAACCGCTCCGCTCATCAGCTCGAACCAAAATGAAAAAATGCGGTGCCGCTTCCACGTATGCTAATTACCAACGCCTTTCCTTGTATCTTTCCAGATCCATTTCAGTAATCGAACTTCTATCGTACCACATTTCAAACTTTGAAATCTAGCTAGAAGATAGCAGACGGTATTCAATTGCGTTTTCGCTTTCAGATTGTCTTTTTTAAATTCTCAAATAGCCTGATGGATAGATAAGTAGTGATCAGCATTTGATATGGACAGTGTCCACTATCTAGGAGATGACCGTTGGAAGCTTCTTATCAAAATACTTTTTATCCTTTTGAATGGCCAAAGCACTATGTAGAAGAATGACGAAAGTCGCTTTCCTTTTCAAATTTCGCTTTTACATCCATTCTATGAATAAGAGCCTTCTTACGCAGCTGGAGCAATTATCGTTTGGTGAGTTTCCTTATAGTCTATATCATAGCGGAATGATTGCAGATAGCTTGGATGAACTGTATGCACTGAGTGCTTCGAATGAAAAACACTGTTGAGACTGATCTTAGTGCCGTCTACACAATTTACAAAAGGAAATTTCGTATTATTCCTGGATGATAAGCTTAGCGAAGTACATATGTACATGTTTTTAGGTACAAAACAAGTCAACGCGTTGAATAGAAAAAAACCTGTAAATATTTACTCCTCTTTTATAGAATTAATTTGATAACGGAGCTATTTTTGCATCTGTTTTGCTACTGGTATTTGATAGTCAAGTCGCCGTGTTGGGCTATTCATTTCAACTTCATCATCGTCTAGTGTTTAGCTAGTTTCCTATTTGAAACTGCTAATTTTTGCCCTTCAATCATTGATCATTACCGAATGTGTTTGTTTCTGATGATTGGCACATATCAACGAAATAGATTTTATTCGCCCTCCGTTTATTTGGCAATATGGTTCGGACAACGTAGGTTACCTTTATCAGATAGTGCTCTGTTCTATGCTTCTCATATCATTATGTAATCGGATAAGGATAGCCTTTAGCAAAAGGTCTAAAAAGAAAATAATCGAAAGAGTTCACTCGTTGGTCAACCGCTTCATTTAAGGTTTGCCAACGATAGAGCCTTCGATATACTTTGTCCTATTCCAGAATATTTTTTGTTAATTGTAATAACATCCTAGTTGAGTTATCAGTTCCGTCTCTCTATGAGAGGAAAAAAATACAAGAAGTGGAGTGCTTGTGCACTTAAAATCCTCTTCTTCTTCTTTTGCCCTTCATAATTGTGGGGGCACTCTCGGGTATTCATACTGTTTTCTTTAAGCATTCTGACTCTTCTATTTTTCTTTTATTTCTCGTCAGTTAAAATTCAAAATAAGAGAACGATAGCAAGCACGATAAAGAACTCCTCATTCTGTTTGAATTATTTTGAAAAGCTACTGTACCAGTAAGCTTTGATTCTCTTGACTATGACGGTTGTCATCTGATGTCATTGCAAAAACCTCCTGAAATTCACGTATGTCATGTCTGTAACTACACAAAGGAGATAACAATTTACCATCAATATAAAACCAATCAAAGATGATTATGGTTACTGTTCACACTACTGCCTTTTTCAGGTGAGGTAAAGCTTGTTTTCCCAGTTATCTAGAAACTTCTACCGTGTCTTCTCTCGTACCTTGATTACATTTGTATATCCTATAGATGGAAATATTATAAATGGATAGATAAGGAACATTTGATAATTTAACATCACAATTGTTCATCACTCACCTTCTCCGGAATTTTTTTCATTGAGAACTTGCAGCCTCTTGTGCAATGACTTGATAAGAAATCTATTTGTAAACGATGGACACTTGTTTTCAACCCATAGCTTCATTGTCTCTTCCTAGTTCTAACTGTTTTTAACTTAATATTGTTACTGAATTTTGATGAACCATATACTCTCTCAGATGCCACTATGCATGAGATCAAGGATCCTTGAACTCCCAGAGAAATCACTTAAAGCTGTTGTGATAAAGTCTAAGTGTTCTAATAATCTTATTATTTGTTCACGTTTTAATGATTTCGTTCAAATTTTTGCTCGTTTTTTCTAGGTTTCGCAGTCTAAGTGATCATTTTCAGATAGACAATGGTAGAGCCTTGGCAGGATCATTCTTCAAATCTTCAACAATTCAAATTTGATGCGTCATCGTTGCCGACGAAGAATGTAATTGTTTACTGCGATCGTGCAGAAGTCAAACGATTGGTAGTTGCCAATCTGAACAAAGGGACGAACGAAATTATCATTCAAGTAAGTCAAACGACTACCCCAGCCACCACCCTTTTTGTGCCTTTTGTTATTGAATAATTGCGTTTCGTCAGTGTGATAAGATACAAAGAACGCTTAAGAAGCTTTATCATCTAACCCACCCAGAGAATTCAAACATAAAACGCGGGCGACCCACGCAATGGACTCAATAAAAAACGATTCAAAAAACAAGACTCTTGAAAATCTACTATTTTTGGATTGATTAGTTAATTATACTGATATCCTCATGAAGACTGATAGCCTTATTTACATTAAAAGGTCATCAGAATTATTTCTAATGATGATAAGATCTCATTATTTTTTGACGTGAAGAAGCTAATGATTAAGTTTTTCCAAACCTTTCGAAACTTCTACAATAATCATTTTGAAAGGAGTGAAAAGACATACTTTGGCAACGAAAACCTAACCACAAAAGATAATTATCTTGTAAAATTATAGAGATAACAACCACCTTCACAATTGAGTTAAAAATTCATTTCTCTCTTGTTCTTAGAATGTGTCAGCCGTAATTGAACGCCAATCTGTCCGAGTCGATGGACGTGGAGCATTAATTCAAGAAGTTCAGTATCAGGAAATGCCTATTGACACAAAAACTGAAAATGAAAAAGTAGCTTCTGCTTTTAAAAACCTCGTTAACAACGAAAATGGTTAAGGTTCGTGGCTTGGAAGAGGAGAAGCTAAAACTCGAAAACGAACGATTCACTGTTGAAGATGAAATCACATCACTCAAAAAGAGAATCGATGTTTTGGATGGTGTAGCTGCACAGGTATGGAATCATAAGTCGAAAAGCAAGAAAGACAGTCTTTCAGATAGCTGCTGGAGCTGCTTCAGCTGCTCCGTCTGGTGTTCCATCTGGACCAGAAATGGTCTCTTGTGGCAGTCAACCAAACTTGCTGGCACGAAGGTTTCAATTTAGTCTCATAGCATTGTGAAATCTTTCAATTCTCCAGACACACAATAACGGGTCCATCAAATATAGGTGGAGGCGGCTTACTTGGTAACTCTCCAATCGGGTTCCTAATGAACGAAGATGCTCTTGGGAACTTGGAGAAGTTTTTGAACTATTATGGTTAGTTTTTGCGAGATTGATGTATCTTATTCCTAATATTCATAGGAAACACTACTGGAGATATGAAAGCGGAATTGAGAAAAAAACAAAGGGAAAGTGATCAAATCACTGAACAAATAGATATCTTGGAAAGACAGATTGATCAGTTGAGATGTGGATATGAATACGATTCAATCAAAAGGTATTTTGCATTTTGAGAAAAATTGAAAAAAAATGAGATGTAATAATATTTATTGGGATAGAATATAGCAATCGCACTCGGCTTAATACCCTGGGGCAGTGCGTGGTGGTGGGCAGTGATCGCAAGATCCCTTGGCTCCATCCTTTCCTGGGGCTCCTGGAGCTCCATCCTCTCCTGGCTTTCCAGCTTCTCCGTCTTGTCCGTTGTCTCCAGCTGGTCCAACTGGTCCTTGACGTCCTGGATGTCCTGGGCGCCCATCAGTTCCTGGTTGCCCTTGTGGTCCTTGCTCTCCTGGTGCTCCTGCTTCTCCAGCTGGAGATGGGAGAGTACGAACTTGTCCAGCAGATCCTGGTTGTCCTGGTTGTCCTTCTCCTCCGGTTGGTCCTTGTGGTCCTTGGTTTCCTGGTGGTCCGCGTGGTCCTGGGCGTCCAGATGGTCCATCCTCTCCTGGGGCTCCAGTTTGTCCATCAGCTCCCTTTGGTCCTGGAGATCCTGGTGGTCCTGGTGGTCCAGCTGGGCAATCGAAGCAGAAGTCTTCTGGCTTTGGAAGAGCATCAGATCCATCAGCATCAGGTCCTGGGAGTCCTGGTTGTCCTGGACGTCCGTCCTTTCCGTCTTGTCCTGGTTCTCCAGGAGCTCCTGGAGCACCAGCTGGTCCAACTCCGCATGAGCAGCATTGGTTATCAGTAGAACGCTTCTTGCGGGTGGCAACAGCGGCTTCACGGTAGCTGGTCAGCTAGAAGAGAATGCAATTATAGTGTGTTAGAGATGAAAATCAAACCTTGGTATATTCACCACGAAGGGACTCAGTGCGAGTTTTACAGAAGTTAAGCTCATCTTGAAGTCCAGATTGGATGTTTTGCATGTAAAGGCAAAGCATTGGAATGGCAACGATAGCAGTCAAAGTAGCGATAGTAGATACAGCTACTCCGAAGAAAGCGAAGCGCTTGACGGAGGCAGTGTTTTCGAAGTTCTTACTGTCAGACATTCTAAAAATACAAAACTCAAATGAACATTTGCTGTAATTAAGAGAAAAGGATGAGAAAGTGCTGGTTGATGTTTATTTCATCGCACAAACGCCTTATATACATTTCGACAAACTTGATAAGCGCTCCTTTTTAACCTTCCAAAAAAAGGTTAAGGCATGCATGTATAGCTGCTTCCAGTTTCTCTAGCTGGTTATCTAACGCATAGCTTATCGCCCATTATCCAAACCGGGTCCGACACCCTTCCAGCTGTATTGAAACAGAAAAAAACATTTTTTTTTAAATTTTGAAGATTAGAACGAGATAAATTCAATCATTCCAATTAGAACTGAAAATGATAACTTTTTTCTTTCAGAAACATCACTATTGTAGTGGAAATGGAATTTGCTGCTCAAGTAGAACTTTACTTGACATATTTGGTACGTTACAAGTTCATTTTACTCATTCAATCCGTACAACTTCATTTGGAACAATTTTTTTCCGTTTTCTATGCCTCATGTTGATCTCTTGAATCAAATTTGAAACATGTTTGACGTGTTGCAAATCTCACACAAAAACTTTTCTTTGATCTAATCTCATGTTCCGTTTATGATGCTACCGTAACCCAATATACTTTGTGCTTCGTCATCATGAGCCTATATTGCTGCTTCAGGTTTATTGTGCTAGCTGGAAACCAACATATGACATTCGTGCTTCAACAACGAAAGAAGGAGAACAATCAGTCAAGGTAAGCGCATTTCTTCTTGTGAATCACGCAACCTAGTCATACTATCACGTTTTCTGTCTCACTAACAAGATATGAGCTTAACTGAAATTACTTTTTTAAACAGTTAATTGAATTCGCTTCAGTTATGTTATTACGGATTGGTCGAACAGAACACTGGAGATGATTGGAAAGACACTGAGCTTGTTTTATCAACTGCTTCACCATCAATTGGAGGATCTCCCCCACATTTAGCTACTTTAACTGCCAGTTTACATCGCTCCAGCAGATAGTATGCTCATTTTATTTAATGTTTATCTTTAAGATGACTATTTAGCAACCGTCAACGACATGCATCAGCTGCTCGTCGTAAGCCAATGTCGGCAGCTTCTGAGGAAGATATGGGATTTGGATCTTTTGATTTGAATGATATCGTTGATGCTGCAGCCATGCATCGTTACAATCATGGGCAGATGAGCAGAAGCAGTGAAGACAGTACATCAAATCCAGTATGTTCAACGTTTCCATGTGATATATGACATCATATTGTTCAGTGCATGGAGAATATTGTGTCGGCCTGTTTCTCTATCCCCAGAACTGTTTCAATTTCTACCAATGGCCACGAGCAGAAAGTACTCATTGCAATGGTATGATAACAAAAAATGAACTTTCAACTGAGCGATTTGATTCAGGTTGATCTGGCTTCTGCTTTCTTTCACGAAACTGTACCCTCAAGAAGCTGTTCAGCTTTCCTCTCAGCTTCAATCACAAACACCTCAGCATACCCAATCCTACCTGGACCTGCTTCAATTTACTTGAACGACAGTTTCGTTTCAAGAGTATGTCTGCTCATTTCATTATTTTATTAATATTCTGCATCTCAGACTCATCTTCGTCTTGTTGCTCCCGGAGAAGAGTTTCGTTGTGCATTGGGAATGGATCCTTCAATCAAAGTTGAATACAAAACCCCGAAATCCTACCAGGAACAAGTAACTCAAAATATCAACAACCGATTACATTTTTACTATTTGTAGGTTGGCTTAATTTCTAAAAGTACTGTAGTTACTCATGAGAAACTCATCAGCTTGAGAAATGCCAAAGTGAGTGCCCAAGCTGTTCAAATAACCGTAAAAGAGCAAATCCCAAAATCTACAGATGAGAAAATAAAGGTAAAAGCTCTAGTGTCGAACAGAAAACGGAAAGTTCATGTTATAGGTATGCATATTGGCACCTGATATTCGTACTAAGGGCACAGATGCGCGCCTCAATAAGGATCATAACCTGGAATGGTCTTTAATTTTGGCAGCAGGGCAACAGAAAGATCTTTTGGTTAAATACACGGTAGAACATCCAGCTTCAGAAAGCGTGTCGTTCTTCTAGTTTGATATGAGCTTTCTGATAACTAGAGTTTTACAATTACGTGTATATAGCCTGTTACCTTGAGCAACTTAACGAATCGTATCGTTGAGATGTTTTGATGTGCTTTTAGTTATGCTTTCCCTCTTAGCTCTAGCATCAACATGTCTTTAAAACATTTTTTTTTGGTCTTGCTCAAATGACACCTGAGTAGAGACTGCTCTGATGATATGATCATCGCGAGGCATATAGATGGTCATGAAGCTTGGTCTGTTCTCACTGAACATCAGAAGTTCTACTCCCAGTCTTCTAATCTATTACGTTACGTGTAGAATATGGAGTATATCCTCATATATATATATATATCTATAATATTAAATTACATATAATATGTATAGTATATCTTGTAAATTATTATTTTTCTGTAGAAAATTGGTTTTGAACGCTTAAATTATATAATACTATGTCGTGGTTGTAGGCTAACTGATGAGATTTACTGAATACCTTGTTTTCTCTTCTCTTCCGAAGATTCACTTTCAATTCATTTTTCCAAAAGCCTTATGTTATTGTTTTTATATTGATGAACATTTAGTTTCTAGAACTCTCAATTGTGCATTGAAACTCTCATTTTCACGTTCCGTCATGATCCTCAGTATGGGGGATGCTTTTCCTTATTTCATGTGCTAACATGATGCCAAAGTGTTTCTCATGAATATGTTAAGCAAAGTAAATAACAGAAGCACAAGAATTTGATCTCATAAAGCATTTCTTGGGAAAACTGTTGGAGCACACTATCCGTGCAATGTTGTCGGTGAGGTCATAGAAGATTTAAGATGACGGATGAAAGAATCTTATCAAATGAATTTCTTATCAAATGAAAACATTGAGTTGATGAATTAAAAAAGGAGAGAAGTATGATTAGATCGTTCAAATAATTGATTAGATAATACCTTTGGTCAGTTAAATAGCACAATGAACATAACTTTTCATCCAAATTACTTTTAGAATGACTTTGGTTGATCTTTTCAATGCCAACGGCTATGCTGTCATTGAAGACGTATTTACGGAAGATGAGATAGCCAAAATGAAATGTATCATGAAAGGTATTGTGGATGAAACGAACTTTGATGATCATCCCAAGAGTGTTTTTACAACCATCGAAGAGAAGAAGGTATGTTTTCTTTTGGTTTCTCTTTCTCTGTAATCATCCTATTGAAGCATGCGTCTGATGAGTACTTCTTGAACTCATCTGATAAAATAAGAATATTTTTCGAAGAAGGTGCACTTGATGAAGATGGGAAGTTAGTTGTTGACAAACAGAAAGCCCTGAACAAGATAGGACATGGTTTGAGATTAATACCATTTCATATATCTCAGTATGAACATTAAGGCTTGCATTTTCTGAATCCTGTTTTTCGTGAAATAACGTTCCATCCCAAAATCAAAAGTTTATTTGAAAAGCTGAAGTTTGAGCAACCAGCCGTTGTACAGTCCATGTACATATTCAAGGTACATCTATAGTTGAATTCTTAATAGGATTGGAATGTTAAGCAACCGAAAATCGGAGGGATGGTGACAGACCACTTTGATGCAACTTATCTTTACGTGGAGCCTATAGATCACTTGATTGGAGTTTGGATAGCAGTCGATGATGCCACGATTGAAAACGGCTGTTTATCTTTCATTCCTGGAAGTCATAAACGTATGTCTTGTCTTTATTTAACCATCTGTTTTTTTTTCTTCTGTAGAATCTTCTGTTGATTATCGTTTCGTACGAACCCACGACACGACTGGTGGACCATTATTAACATTCAATGGTGAACGACCTGTCTATGATCAGAATCTATTCGTACCAGTTCCTATCAAGAAAGGTCTGTCATACAAATAACTTCCAATCTATTTGCAAAACTCAGGATCTCTTATTCTCATTCATGGCTTAGTGGTTCATAAATCAGAAGCTAATCGTTCTGATAAAAGTCGACATGCTTATACTTTCCATGTGATGGAAAAGAAAAACACAGCTTGGAGCCCCGATAATTGGTGAGTCAAAACGTGAAGCCGGTATATGAGCTGTCAATTCAGGCTTCAACGTCCAGATGGTTATGAGTTCAAGGACTTGTATACGTTCTAATCGAACCTTCTGATAAGAGCGCAATGGAAACAACTCCTCATTTCTTGAAGTTCCGATAACTTAAGGAATTTATTTAATACCATATGTCAGCACTTAGAATCAGATGTTCTTCTAATGTTATAGCAATTTTATTCGGTCTCTTCGCATCTGTTCTGATTTTAAACTTGAGTTTTACGGCTGTCAAAGTAATAAAACATAAGTTTGAGTTGAGATCCTTCATCATACACCATGTCGTCGTATCCTTTCCAAGCATCACTTTTGGCGTGAAATTCGCGTAATATTCACGTAACGCTTTTTTCTCTTCTTTTCATTCTTAACAATCGGAAAGCTTGAGATGCTGCATTCTTATTCCGTCACAAATATTCCGATGGTAATTGGAAGTCTCTTGCGAATCGGAGCACAATTCACTTGAATTGAGCTTTTCCAGGCGTTTGCGTCATCATCTCGTTGAACCGAATTTCGCAGACTATTTTTTATTTTGTTTCTCTTTCAACCCTGCTTTCCTTCTTATTTTTTTATTGTCAACTCTCTGCAAAGATCTAGCACTGTTAAGCAGTTCGTGTAACTCACGGACGGCACAAGTTTTGTCGTCTTAGACAATCACACACGCAATCTGAGCAAATTACTCCATTCAACATCAACATCCGGCAGATATATTGACCAATAAGCTGAGATACACAAAATTTGTGCTTTAAAGTTAATGCCAGTCAAAGATGTCGTTTTCAATTTTCCTTTTAAAGCTTAAATCTTTTTTTTATTTCTTGCTCGAAGTGTTCTCATTCCGACATTAATAGCAAATTGGATATCAATCCGAACAGAATGAAAAAAATAACTGAACCTCATCCATGACACAATACAACTTTACGATTGAAAAAAATCATTTGAGATCTAAAAAACATTCCGTCGAACCGGATTCGAACCAGTGACCTAAGGATATCAGCACTACTA
>CALQYR020007359.1:113397-133317 GCA_943334845.2 Auanema sp. JU1783 | reverse complement strand
AAAAACATTCCGTCGAACCGGATTCGAACCAGTGACCTAAGGATATCAGCACTACTACAGTCCTCCGCTCTACCAACTGAGCTATCGACGGTTGAAACACAATGTTTTCTTATCAATTTTAATGACATTTTGATATCTGTTCATCTCGTTCGACATCGATCATGAACTGAAAGTAAATCGAAAAGATTTCAGAATCTGTATGCCGAAACACATCGAGACGGAACCACCCGTTGTGATTTGGTCGAGAGATCCATCAGTCAGATCGGTTAGAAGTGGAAACCGTGTATTGACTGGTCAGGTAATGATGCCCTCTTCTCAGCACTGTGCCCTTAACCAAGTTGCAGTACTTGATAGATGAAACGGACACACTATGCGTAATGCCGTCAGCCGTGAGATTACTATGTGCTGTTCTAACATTCTTAGTTTGTTTAAAATGTTTTTTTCATTTTGTTTAAAACTTTTTTCTTCTGTTACAGCTAATAGCTTCGGTTACTGCTGCCGTTATAAATAGTTTACAAGGTAATACCAGTGGATCAGCGAGTTATTGTAAGGAAGCCCACGAAGCATTCTCTCCCAATGTTCTGTAAGTATTATTTTTAGAAACTAAATAGGGTTGAAGTTTTTTTTTCTTGATTTTATTGGTCCAATTTAAATGCAACCGGTTAATGCGAAACAAAAAGAAAGAAAATGAAATAGAGTAGTTTACGTGAATGGTCCATGACGTCATAATGCTTTTCACGTAGCTAATTAGCATAACATTAATTTAATTGTGAAATATTTCAGTTGTCCACGAGAATCAATGTTTTTTTATTACAAATGTTGTGATGTGTCAGAGACGGAAAAGAATAAATGTTGCGCACATGTCCGAATATGGCTATTGTAAGTTACTGTGAACGAGATGAGCTTATATGATCATTCATTATAGATTTGCCATCATCTGTGTATTATTATCGTGTGTAATAGCTATAACATATCTCATAATACGTTATTGCATACGATGTAGTCAACGGAAACCCTATGCAACAGAAATTTGAATAAATCCTAATACTAGGATGAGCTAGCTGTATGCAACAAACAGCTCCATCAACGCGTAGTTGTCATTCTCTCCGTCTCATTCTCTCTCTATCCATATGAGCTAAAAATGAATTTTTTTGTCTCTCGTGTCATACAAATGTCTTATTGTTCAGAGTAAATGTCTATTTTTATTAAAATTATACAAAATATTCGGCTAATTAATTAGCATAAAAGACGATGAAAAGAAAGAACCACTCGCCTATACAGCAATATGCTCTCAAGCAGTGTAAAGAATAATCGTTTTTACACAACATTTTCTATATATTATCATATGAATCATATAATTAGCATAGAGTTTTTCAATCAAAAAAAAAAAAAGCAAAAAATAAGAAAAAAAAAGAAATTCGCCTATTTCTCATTTCAATGAACTATGATCCTGTTTCATCTATGTTGCAATCATAACATGTTGTAGAATGCAATGAGAACGGTTGGAACTAACAAAATCTTGAAAGAAGTAGCAGAGTTACAGAGATCTTCTGTACATTGATGGAATTTACGGCTAACACCCAATGAGCCCTGCAAAATAACATATTGTGCTTCATTCAGCATTAATCGTTTCGTACCTTTTGGTTCTTTTCTTCAGCTTCTCCGAAATAAGCGCATTCTCTGATGACGGAACTTTCACCTAAACAAATGAATCAGTTACAGATGATAAAAAAAATTTATTTTGACTAAAATGTGGTGATACTTTGAAACTGAAAAACAGACTAACCGCTGGCATATTGAAGAGTCTTTCTACATCCAATAGGAGCTACGGAGGTAGTTGAGCCACCGAATTTACGAGGAACACATTTCTGAAATGTTTTTTCTCATGAAGTATGCCATGAAACGAGGAAAGCACAATAGGAAAAAAACATTTTACTGCAAAGAGGTCTTACCATGATGTATTTTTCGAATTTTTCAGTACAATCCTTTTGTATTAACGAGTTACAGGCATAGCATTTGATGGCTGAAGCACAGGCCACAACGGAAAGAAGAATTGTAGATACAACTAACAGCCTCATCCTGCAATTACAACATATCATTAAGACAGTTCTCATTCAGCTCTCCGTTCAATTAATACAGCGAGTGACATGGCTCATAAAGAATTCAATGAAGACAATGTTTTTGCCTTCACAACTTTATTCACAAAAGTATTTGCTTTCTAAAGTAAATAGAAGGTAAACAGTAACAGACGGACATGGCAAGCCTTCTCTCTTTTCCTCTTTTGTTTGTTTTGTTTTGTTTTGAGGTTGTCGAAACCCGACAACGTCTTCGTCAAAAATGGAAATAAGGAATGAACTTTCACAAGTAGTTCGAATGTAGACAAAGACACTTTTTATGAAAGAATTTAAAGAGAGTTGAGAGAGAGGGGGGGGGGGGGGAAACAAAACACAGTGTAGAGAGTAACGGCCACATAAAGAGTGAAAGAGAGAGAGAGTAATGGAGAAGACTAATGAGAATGAAGAAGAGAAAGCTGGCTAACAACAGATCATAGTTGGAGAAACAAGTGATTTGGGAAACAAAAAAAATTGAATAAAAAACCAATATATGCGATTGTAAATAATGGGATGTAAATAGAAATATGAGTTGCGGTTGATTAAGAAGAGCAAAGTATAGTAGTGAACGATTGACCATGGATAGAAGCAGAGAGAGAGTAAGAGAGAGAAAGGGGATGAGATTATAGAGAGAAACAGCAAGTCTACCTTTAATTAAATTAAAGAAGAAGGCAATAGAAAGTGAAAGTGAAAGTTCTTTTTTTCTTTTCTTTTTTTTTTCAAAAAGGAAATCATTACTGGCAGTTGCCAATGCCATTTTATCCTCCGCCTGTTGATGTGGCAAATAGACAAGACAGACCATCGATACAACACAACAAAAAAGAAAATACAAGGTCAAATAACTACAAGATTCAAATCAAAAAGGTTGAAAATACATTTTATTGCTTAAAATATAGTTGTTGGACAATTGGTTATAAAGAATATGCTTGATTAACTTTGCAAAAATATATTTGAAAACTTAAATTTAATTTTTGAAAAAGCAGACAGAGCAAAGTGAACAAGTCAGAGGAAAGTGAAGGAGAAATGTAAATGCAAAAAGGAATGGCGAGATGTATGAGAGTGAAACATACAGAGTGAAAGAAATGAACGAGAAACGAGACACAGAGGTAGAGAGAATGAAAAAGATCAAAAAAGAGAGGGATAGAGAAGAAGAGAAAATAGTTTATAAAAACATGAAGAAAATCAGTAAAAACAGCCAGAAGAGCTTCCACTCTTATAAAAACTTCTAGGAAGACATAACTGAACCATAAATTATCAAAGCAGCTAAGCATCCTCACATCGATTCGAACATCAAACGAATATTCGTTGATGACGACCAAAAAAGGTCTTCAACACACTATTTCTCAGAAGCTCTCTAAATTGAATGTGGTGGAATAAAGTGAGAGCAAGAGAGAGAAAGACGGAGATAGAGAGATTGTGAAAAGGAAAATAGAGGAAAGAATGATGAAAGCATGGGTTAGGGAACAGGTTGTTACCTTGGCAACTAGATGGCAGGTCGATCGGCACACGAAAGACAAAAACAATTTTTCATGTTTACGACATTGGTTATTAATATGTTCATATTAAGTGAGTGCTAAATGAAAGTTAGAAGAGTTTGTGTTATTTTTGAATGTTGAAATATCAATGAGAATATCTCACCTAATCTTTCTTTCATACATCATGTATCATTCATGTCTTTGACGATTGTGTCATCTTCTCTTCTCATTCTCTATCTTAATGTCTCTTCATCTTTCTACCATCTTCTCACTCTTTCTCTCTCTCTCTTTCTCGTCTTGTCTTCTTTCTCTTTGAGATATAAAGGAAGAAATATTCAGATAGCAAATCCATGTGACTGAGTTCTGATTTGTACGAAACTCAAGATAGTAGTCATCTTTTCAACCAAACTCTTTACAAAGATGAGAAAATGACATGACATAGAGCAAATTTGAAGCAGCAAGATGTACTGGTTGTCGTAGTAGGCGAAAATAAGAAAAAGAAGAAGAAAAGAAGAAAATGTAACACATGAGCTGAGAAGAGCATAAGAATAGCAAAAGCTGCTTCTGAGATGGCGGAATCGATAGGAGCATACATAGTTACTACTCGAGTTAAGGAAAGTTAGAGAAGCCTGTTTTCTTTTTTCTTTTTCCTTCTTTCTTTTTGAATTTTCAATGATGGAAAGCCTGTTGAAGATAAGAAGAGCAAAAGGCTTTAAGAAAAGAGAACATAAGAGAAAGTCTAAGGAAGCCTTTTTACCTTGGACCTCTCCGTTCTCTCTCACTAACTCAAGCAAGCAAAAGACAAAGAGAAAGATGCAATTCAATATCATCATGAAAAGATATTTTCTTAAGCTTCCTAATTACTTCTCTCTTTGTGGGCATGTTTTCCAAATGAAAATGGCAAAAGGTTGAAAACAAAGAAAATCTAAGTTTAAAGTCAATTACTTGACTCAAAATACAGAGAGCGAAATGCTTTCAATGGAGAACTATGGCAGTAATCCGGATTTTAATATTGTGTTCAGGCAACAGCTCGAATATTCAGCTGTGAAAATGGGAAAGAGAGAGAAAGAGAGAGGGGAATATATAGAGATAGAGAGGAAAAAAAAGTTTTTTTCCTTCTTTCATATCCTAACTGGCTTGACATACATCGGCACATCACATCAATCATATGCTGGGAATGTTTTTAAAGGCTGAATAGTCTTTTTTGGGATACTCTAAACAGACAACAAATAAAAAAGTCTGATGAAAATAATAGAATGATAAAGACAACAAATGAATGAGAAGTTCTTTCATGGGTAGAAGAATATAGAGAGAAATCATGATGGAAGACCGCACTCAAGGAGTTTCCTTTGATAGAATGCCAGACGAACATTACTAACATGGCGGAAATTCTGAGCGAGAAAGGGATAGGAAGGACAAGATGAAGCAGTAGACGAAGAAAAGATTGCAAAAGAAAGAAGAAGAAGAACATGAGAGAATTTTCCAAAAATAAAAATGATTGTCGAGAGAAAATAAAAGGCAGAGAGAGAAAGAGAGAAATAGAGAGAGAATGATGAAGGGGCGGGGTGGGTTAGAAGAGAAAAATGAAATGCAACCAACCGCTTTGCGTGTTCAACAGAATCAAAATGATTTGCCGTCCTTTCACGTAAAAGTTTGACGACTACTAGTCTGCGATGATTGAGAAATAGATTGCAAATGACGATATGTATAGAAGAATGAAGAAGGTTCAAGGGAACAGATGATGAAGTTGCTTGCTCAGTAGTTTTTGTGAATATAATATCATGATATTTGTGGATTAATGACAGAAAACGATGTAATAGATGGATAATATCATGAATAAGAGAGAGAGAGGGAGAGAGAGAGAGAGGAACAAGGAGTAACACACTAAAGGTTTGGTGGTGAATGAGAAATCTGAGAGGAGAGAAGACAAAGATATAGAACTAAGCGTCCGTTTTTAGTTGGCTAATCTCAAGAAAAATTTGCATTTGAAGGAAATGAAAGTTGGTTATTTGAACAAAAGTTGAAGCTTTTCGGAGGCACAAATTGTCAGAAGAAAGAAAGAAAGTAATAAAGAGAGATAGTGGAAAAAAAAGATTTTAGGGGTGTGAGATGGAGGAAAGGTGACAAAGAGAGGAAAAAAAGAAAAATGAATGAGATAGAGAGAAGTATCAAGTAGCAACGAACTATTGTTTTTTCAACTTCAACAACATTTTGAAAAAAAAGTTCAAAAACGTTGTACGAATGAGGATGAATGAGAAGAGAAAGAGAGAGAGTGAGACGAATTCCAGAAACGAACGAACGAAATATGAACGAAAGACAATATTATACTTTTCAATTTTACTGAAAGTTTAATCTTTGTGTTCTTCATAGCATCTCTCATGGCGAAGAAGACGCAAAACTGACAAAAGACAATTCAATTTACTTCGATGAAGATGTGGTGAAGCTCAACAAATGGAAATTAGTGCGGAAGTCAACAAATTTAAATTTATGTCGAAAGTTCAATGCACAACACTCATTTAGTAAGTATGATGAGAAATATAATATTTTAAAATCTTATATGAAGCAGTTGTTGGGCATATCACAATCTGGACAAGGGAGACACTTAGACGAAAGTTTCAAACTTCGATCTTTCTCCTCCATCATATGGTTTGCAAATCAACATGTAAAATAAAAAACGAAAATTTTTAATTATAAAATTGTTGTGCTCGCACCTAAAGGTTTGTTAGGTTATAACACTTGTTAGCTTGTTTGGTATTATGAGCTTTGAGAAAATATAAGAAGCTGGCTGTTTCTAAAGAAGAATTCGAATAACTTTGAATCAAAGGGTTCCGAACAGTTGTTTATGCTCATACCGTTCATTCTTCATATTACTCATTGATATTACTGCTATGGGTGATTGATTTTGATTGATACTTTTCTGTTCAATTGAAAGGATGTGCAGTTGCAGGGCACATGAAGAGCTCATCTTTGTGTTTTCTTTTAAACATTGTTTTCAATTACTTCCCTCTTGATGAACGTTCATCTTCATCTAACTGTACATTTCAATCATGGAAATCCTAATTACATAGCGAATGATCTTTACGTCAACACATTCGTGTCATACATGTTCCCAATTAGTAGTTATGCTTTGAACTATTCACTAGATGTGTCGTTCTCCAAATTTTTTTTTCATCTCATAAAGCAACTTTACAATTCATTTTCATGTTTTATCTCATTTGGCTCTGAAGAACACTTCAAATCTTTTATTCTTATTTGAGCAATAAACTGAAATATTGATGTTGGCAGTGTGTACCATATAAGATCAAAAGAGCGAAAATGCACTAAAAAAAAATACGTGAAGATATGTTCTAGCGGAAAGCTATAATGTAGGCATTGATCTGAAAACGCATTTGATAACAGTTTCAGTGGTGTGAGTTAACACAAGGAACTAACTATTATGATTTTTGATTCTATTCTTGGTTCAATAGGTTCACAAGACGACTCATACTTCATTTGATCTCTATCAATCTTTAAAAAAAAGTTACGAAACATTTACTTCTTTCTCTAATGAATGAAGAAACATTACAAAGATTGATAAAAGCCGAAGGATCACTGATGTGGGATCTGCACTATGTGGAAGTATGAGAAGATGTATTCTGTTGGACTGGCATGTAAAACATAAATGAAGCTGTACTAGTTTCAGAAGATATGCTTGAATAGAGAGAATCATTTAAGTTTTGTTACGAAAAAAATCCTCGTGAGTGAGCATGTTGCTCACCGCTCACTGTCGGATTAAATTAAAAATGAAAAAAAATTGTTTTCATTCCGAAAGCAAAGTTGTATGAATTACCGGTCGTGCATACGGAACTTCCTTCTTAGCATGAATGCAATGCAGTTGCCTTTCATCGCATTCGTCTGAATAATGATTTGGGCGTGTTCAGGATCTGAGCAAAGTCTTGAGGTTGTACGTTTGCAGTTGATAGTATGAGTGTTCAAACTTGCATCTTATTCCTCCTCGCCCATGAAACTGTTCAAGTTATCATTGCGTGATAGTAAAGAAAAAAAGGTTGAAAATGATTCATCCACCCTCAGATCATCACATAAAACGAGCTTTTAATTTAACATGAATAGAATATCATAGAGATTTGTCTGTGGGAGTAGGAAGTTGCAAAGAATAAGATCTTTCTCTTAAAGGATGTCCGGAAAGTTCTTATTGTTAATATGGAGTTTATCACATAAATGTAAGTGATTGATCATAAAATGATGTGGGAGACATAAATTATTTGTGTCATGGATACACAGAAAATTGGATAAGAGGGGCGGTTGGCAGAAAACTATTCTCATATTGGGCGTACATGAATCATGAAAGCTAATGATGTCATAATATAAATACTGTTATCAAAATCAGTCGTAAATCCAATATGAAAATGATAAAAGGCGTTTCTCGTTGAGTTTTTCTGAATCTTTTAAAAGTCTGATGGAGCACATTCGAATAGAGCAGCAAACTATTTTGTGTTATTGATATCTTCTAATTCTATTTTGTTTTGTATTATATGTATCTTATGTTAAGCTATAAGCCTTCTGACTACTTAACGCTATAAGCTTTCTTATTACTTACAGCATGGCTCTTCCTTACATTCTTTTGCTATTAGTATTAAGTGTGAGTAATTCATTTGCACATACTGTGTACTTTGAAGGACAGGCTCCTAAAGTTGGTAAGTTAACATGTTGATACTTCTTATGTCTATTGTATTCATTTAGTTAAACAAGCAAATGCTACTTATCAAATCAATAAATCTGATCCTGGTATAGTAATCACCGACTTTAGTGATGACACTATTACATTCATTAATGGTAA
Organism: Auanema sp. JU1783; assembly: GCA_943334845.2. Taxonomy (NCBI): domain Eukaryota; kingdom Metazoa; phylum Nematoda; class Chromadorea; order Rhabditida; family Rhabditidae; genus Auanema; species Auanema sp. JU1783. The sequence continues at coordinate 124,894 of CALQYR020007359.1, read as the reverse complement.
TGATGGCAGTACAGGAGTAAGACCACTCCTAACTTGTCTGTAATAATACTATTTTTAGATATCGGTCGGTATCATTCAAAAAGTAAGAACTATCATAGTGCCCAATCCACCATCTTTGGGTAACTGTAAGATATACTCATTACCCGATAATGTTATTAGAACAAAGTAGATAGTACTTCTGATACTCTAGCTAATAAGTTATTGCAGCTTAACCAAGCAGATGACATTTGGTGATCCGTTAGGAAGCTTTTTCAATTCAAACTCTTCCATTACACTAAGCTGTTACAAAGCGAACGCTTCCGATTTTATGCTCGTGATTCAATCCAAAAGCAGTATGTTCAGCAAGGATAGCCGAGTTATCGAATTCTTCAGATACGCTTGAACGCGGTTATGGAATCTATGCTTCCGGTATTCCTGGTACACAATTTTATACGGATATACAACAGTTCACGGTAACCAGCATTTCACTAGAACCGTCCGTTCCATACATTCGCTCTTTGATCTTTCTTGTTCGTTTTTTTCATGATAAGATGATTCATGGAAGTATTTGTTTCAGGATGGAAATTATATTGAAGTCAGTGACAGTACTCCTCAAAAGAAGCCAAGTTGGAATATTACAGCAGCTTCTCTTGATACAGTCATTCCAACTAAAAATTATCTCTTTACATCATATTTTATGAAACCGAAAACTAGCGTAGTTTTGGAGACAGTCTCTCATTTGAATAGTAATTTAATTTTGAACTAATATCTGAAAAATTATTCAATTGAAGTTTGCTCCGGGAAAAGAACTATCACACAAGCAGATTTGGATCAGAACGGAGTATTCAAGTTTCCTTATGTTACTTTATACGGAGTGTACGACTGCTCTTTTGAGGTGAGTGTTACTCTTTAGAATGATATCTGAAACATTTCTCACAGATCATTCCTCCAAGTAAAGAGTATTATACCAAAGTCCAGATGGGTGGTTTCCTGACAAGCTCATTCTACCTAAATTTATATTATAAAAAGGAGTTTGCTAGAACGTTCACTGTGTGAGTATTAGGGCTATCTTGAGTTTCCTTACTATGTTCTCTTCAGTGATGGCACAAACCTATTGACAGGAACATATTACTTCCCCAACGGAGGGTTTTTGGAGTTTGACTCAGGAAATGATGGTGAAGCTACCATCACTTTCATCATTACATTTGTCAAACTACGTTTGTTTATCTCAGAGAGACTGTTCAAACTGACTCTATTTCAGCCATAGCACCTGCTATCAACAGAGATTTCTCTGCAAGCGGACAAGGTAACTTGACTACTCTTGCTGGTATCATCAGTCTTTTCACTGCACAAGACGCAGCGGTAAAGCTCTATTCAAGCACTTGAATAGGAAACTCTGACATTTCAGAACACTAGTTTATCGGTTTTATCTGTCAACGAAAAGCCAGGCAGTCTAGAGGCAAAGACCTCTTTGGATTACTGTTTCCTAACCATAAGATATGACAGTGGAGATTTAGACCGTTACAGGTAAAAATTTTCTATAGCTTTGATGGATACACACGCCTTTCAGTTTGCGAGAGTTCACCGTTTTCCGTACTCCCACTTTATTCAAGAAAGCGTATTTCCAATGTGTGCAATCTCCTCTGATAGAAGGAAAAGTGATTGTCGTTGTAGGAACCAATGCAGGTATACACATTTGTATCACAAATCTCAATTTTCGTTAAGATTGGCAACCAGTATGTACGATAATTGGAGCTTATGCTAATTATTTGACGGATCTTACTTTCCCTTCAAATCCATATTGCGGTGGATCCAATTACCTGGTTCAAGTTAAGGATTATGGTCGAACGAGCGCTACAGTTAGCGCTATTGACAGTAATCCCGTAAGAATGAGATTATGAAATCAAAAATAGTCAGAATAATTGTTTCAGGAATCTGATGTTAAAGCAATTCGAGGTGTTGTGAGTGGAACAGATATTGGTTCGGTTTCAAAGAAAACCGTGCCATTCACTACAGATTACAACTATGTTACATACGTTGCTAGTTCCAAATCCAATATAACTTTGCATTGGAACACGTATCAAGGAGCTTCGAGTAATGGACCTGGCCCAAATCCAACAAAAAAACCCATCGAAACATCAACTAAAGCGTCATCAACTCGTAAGTTTTATTTTATGAAAAGTACATACAGAATAAAAAAAATTTTATTTGTAGACTCTTTCATGTTTGTGACATTACTTGCCGCCGTCTTCCTGCTGTAGAAGACTGTTCACACATACATGAATGTGCTAGTATTCTGAAATTCAATCAATTATTCATTTCTTAATTTCTGGTGCTTACGACAATCCATATAACCATTGCGAACGTCGTGATGAATCTTTCTATAAAAATCACAAACTCCTGGATCCAAACTTTTCGGGTAATCTAAGTGTATTCCATTTCTCTGTCCATCATAAACAAACTATATACATATAACATTGATTTTCATGTTTATATTTTGTGCATCATCACCTTTAACTTAGGAACTATGTATTCTGTTAGATTATTATTTCCTATAAGGGCTAGAGGACTGCCTTCTTCTTGAAAACACACTCCGTCTCTACAGTCAATGTCTCCTGTCATATCAAAATAAAAATTTTCATTATGTTCAACTTACGTACTGTTGTATAGATTTCTTCTAAATTGTAAAGAAAGCTTAAATCTTTAATTGAAGTATTGACAATCTTCAAAAAACCATAAAGCGTTTTCATATGCTTGAGCTTATTCAATTCTGGATCCGTGAGTGTCACATTTTCAAATTTTAAAACTCCAATGATGTTTTCGCAATTGTCTTCTAAATCAAGCAAATTGCCGTTGAACCTGCAGGTTTTCACTCCCGAGCCTTCATCTGAAAGTTTTTTTTCCCGGTTTTAAAGCTGTTAAAAGATGTAAAGAAACAGACCATCTACACAAGGTTGAACTTCGAAGCGTGAAGAAGCATTATGAATAAACTTCCTCAGGAAGCTCATAGGCACGCAGAAAGCTTCTGGATTAGTATTAATAGTTAGGGCATCCAGTCTCTCCAATTTTGGAAAGTCGATATCTAGTAAAAAGCTATTAGCATATATTTGAAGGTCTGAAAATCTTAATTATATATAAGTGATTTGTGAATTCAAACTAACATTCCAGAGACTTCAAATTCGGAAAAAAATCAAAAGTATCATAACGCGTGTTTTGAATCAATATAGAATTATATATATGCTCAACTGAATGAAACTTTTCTTTAATTATATCTAAAATGCATACGTATAGCCAAAAACTCATCAACTCATTTGAAACCTATATATTCATCTAATTGCTCCTCGAAGTAAACTCCCATCCACAGTACTGTACAATTCGATGGAATAGTATGAATAGTTTGTCTACTGAGGAAAACAGAAGTATATATAGAACAGCCTGTCAACTCAAAAAGTATTGTTGAAGAAGCTCTAACCAACCACAGTTTTCTAAATTGCCGTTGATATCTCGCCTATTATAAAATAGATCATTGAATTTATCACAATGAACAGAAAGATTAAGGTTTGGGTTGTTAGTGATTTGAGCTCCTGTTAAGTTTTTCAAATTTGATATAAGTAGACTTGAACTGGTGACGTTCCTAATGTGTAGGAAGATCGCTGCAAAAGATATTCAAATAATGATATGAAAGCTGTAATGACGAACATGTAGGATATTGTACATCTCCAATATACTCCAGCTTATCAATAAAGCCAATAGTTTCATAATCTACGTTTTGAATTATCAGTAATCCGTAAAAATTTTTAAGATTTGCAAACAGCTTTACTAGCTCTGAATGAGTGAAGTTCGATTGGCGATCAATGATGAGTGATCCCGTGTATGAAGTACATGATGAGTTGAAGAATTTTATTTTTTTCGTCAAATGAACTTCATCATACTGTGAAGATACACTTGGTGGATATACACAGTCTAATGCTGAAAATGAAAGATGTTTAGAAATGATTTGTAATAAGAGGATGATAACTTGCCCATAGCTATACATATGAATAAGGTAAGACAACATACTTCTTGACGGAGCATTTTTGAAATGAAATGTAGATTCTTGCTACTGCTGTCCTCCTCTCATATATAATGTTATCATATAATTAGGTATTTGATATAAATATATACATTAAACCATATAATTACATTTATTCATAGGTTGAAATGCCTATAACATATTTCATGAAATGAATTACAAACTCATATCTTTTCATAAGAAGAAAAAAAATGAAAAATTAAAGCCTATAAGTGAGATTCATGAAAGAGAAACGAGGAAAACAAATAATTTCATTGATCAAAAGTTAACTATCGCATATTATATGATTGTAATATGCAGCTGAACATGAATATTATCATTAATATTCAACTTTTGTACCCGTACTGATATTCAAGAAACTTTCTTTCTTCTTCTGATTCCACTGGATTACGTATTTCTCTTTCCTGGAATACATTTGCATATTGAAAACATCTTTTGAACGTCATATTTCACGTGTAAGCGCAATGCAACTCAACTTCTCATTTGATACGTACAAAGGTGAGAAGCGGTTGCATTCCAGCATACGGATGTTGTCAGCATCATGTTTCTTCGGTTATTTAAAAGAAAACAAATGAATTTACCTTTCTGTGGACACCATATCGTCGCCCTTTTCGTTCTTCACAACAACATGTTAAGAATATCGTCATCATAGCTATGCAAACTACTATAAGGATGGCTATAAACCATACGATTGATCGCAGATTTTCTAAAAACGTTTTGTTGCACTTCAAAGATCATTTGAGATGTTTATGATACCTTTTTGCATTTCACTCATATTTATCTTTGATAGAGTCGTTATTGGCAGTGGATCATCAGTTTTAGTCATTTCATTTCCATCTTTGGCTACACCAACCAGAGAATATCTCGTTGATTCTTGCAAATTTTCAAGAGCGATTAGTGTATCAGGTAAGTAGACTCGCTGGGATTCTATATAATCATTACTTCCTTCAAAATAAAATTATTAGGTTTTTTTTAAAAAGCTGATAAGAGCAACCTTCAACGGAGTAATTAACAGAGAATGAAGAGCCTGGCATTTTCCAAACTGAAGAGTTCGAAGGAATCCATCGAACAATCATTGAATTCTTGGTTACATTGAACACTTCGAAGACTGGTGTGTCAGGAGCTGAAAACGATATTTGAGAGGCTCAAGAGAGAGGGGTCTTACATCCTGCTGGCCATGTCCTCACTGTCCTTAAGAGCTTTGGTCCCTCTCCAGCACTTGTTTCAGCCCAAACTCCAACCTAAAGTTAACAAGAGATTATTGAGTTAACTCTGAAAGTGTTTCCAAACCTTATAAAGAGTATCCGAACTGCATTTTTCATGCAAATAGTAAGTTCGTTTATGAACAACATAAGTTTCTTCGGTTTCATCTATAACAAGAATAAAAGATGATGTAAGCGGATGAATTAAATTAAAAAATACTTTTATCATTCTCAAAGGAGAGGAAGTATCCGCGAATTACTCCATTGGGAACACGAGGCTTTTCCCATTGAATTAGTAGAGAGCTTGCTCCAACTGATATAACTCGCAGTCCATGAACTTTGGAAGGAACTGAACGACATATTTTATTTTTATGTGGAAAATTATATTTCTATCTTACTTCCTTCAGGCATTTCAAATCGAACAGAATTACTTTCATGACTGACATGATGCTTGTTTTTCGTTCTGATCACAGCCGTATAGTTAGAGTTTGCAGAAAAGACGGTTATTGTCTTAAAAGTAAACAGGCGTAAATGATAAGAAAAATTATATTTTATGACCTTATTATGAACACCTGGTGGTACAGTTATCTTATACTTTCTTCCTGAATCTTTCCAATATTCTATCTGAACAGAAAAAAACATTTGATAAGAATGATATACTATCATGCTCACCTCATAGCCTTCGAATTTTCCATTCGCACTCTTTGGATCTACTTCCTCCCATGAGAATGAGACAGATGTGAAGTTACGAACTTGATCAACTCTCAAGTTGTTAGGAGTTAGTGTTGGAACTAAACATTTATCATTAGAAGAGTACATTCTTCGGAACATACTGTCTTCTCCTGAGTATCCTTTCACTGACTCCGGCTCAACAATACTCAAGCCTATAGCATTCACAGCTCGAACTTGAACCAAGTATTCACGGAATGTTGGTTGTTCTCTGATGATTGTGTGGTTCTGAAAAAATGAGTTCAATCTACTTGTTTGGCTATTGATATTACAGCTAAGGCATCTTCTACCAAAAATTCAGTCCATGGGGCATGAGGTTCATTCAGCTTATACCTGTAATTTGATGTTTGAGGCGACATGTCAGATTTGTAAGCAAACCTAATGAGGTACTGGAGATTTGGAGCGTTCCAATAATATTTATCCATCGGATTCCAATAAATTATCAAATTATCAGGTTCGTTACCCTCAGCCCAGACACCTGATGGATTCGTATATGGGAATGAAGGTCTGGTACTGCATTTAACAGTTTGAGCAACGTCTACAATTAACTCATGACGACACAGAACGAAATATTACGAAACCTTCAACATCAGAGCCAACTTTGGCATCTGATCGTCCATGAGAGTTTTCGGCTACAACTCGGAAAGTATAGTTTACCTTCAAACAAGAATATAACAAAACAAACAAACAGTTACACCTACCCAAGGAGTTAAGGTGACATCGACTTCATACAAATGCTTGCTTATGTTTGTTTCTTCAACAACACGCTCCCAGAAACCCTGATAACGATGAAGATGTTGTTAGCTTTTAGAAGAGTTCCAAACCTTTCGGAAATCAGTCATAACTTCGATAATATACTTTCGAATTGTATCGGCATGATCATTTGATTTTTTGAACCTGATGATTGCCTTCCTCTCTGAGCACATAGGAGTATCAACTTCAGGATTAGCGGGAACGTCTAAAATGATCATAAATCAAATAATCCTTTAAAAAAGTAAACCTTTGACTATCAATTGCATTGATGCCAGTTTAACATCAACATCTGTAACAGCGGCACAGTCTATGATTCCACTGTGTCTACCTCTAGCAGCTACGATACGTAGACGATCTTTGAGAATTCTGAAACAAACAAACAGATTGTATATATGATTTTGTATATGAAGATTCATACTGGAATGTTTCAGAGTTGTTAATTCGCTCTCCATTAATAGTCCATCTATAATCAATTGAAAGACGAGGATCAGATATGGCTTGACAGAACAGTTCTGTCGTCTGTCCAGCTTCTAGTGTTAAACGTTTTGGAGTTGGAATTTTAACAAAATATGTTGGTTCTGAAAGTATTAAGCTATGCTAACTATATGATTTCTATATAACTTACTATAAACTTGTAATTTATTAGTTGATCGATTAATTCCATACTTATTACTAACATTACAATAGTATAAACCTTCATCATCCTTATTGACATCATAAATTACAAAAGTATTGTTTCCGAGTAGCTGAAAGTTAAGTTCATTACACAGATTATACACTCATCACTATATAATAATAAAACTTATTTTTCAATACAAAAATATATTTATTTCAGCTTATTTTTCATTTCACAAATGCTTATCAAGCTCTTTTTCTTTTATCAAAAATTTGAGATGTTTTCATTCTATCACTCAGTTGTCTCTCTTAACAAGGTCTCTGAAGGATCAGCCTGGTTCATCAATACTCAATAATGATTTTTCGAGGTAATGTTATCCTTTCATCACATTATATAAGCTCTTATCCTCATCAGCTCTTATAAGCTTGCTGCTTCTCCATGAATCGATGGCTATTTTCGATTCAAATGTCTATAGTGTAATATATGATCTTAACACTATTCCGGAGAATGTGAGATTGAACAAGAAATGCATGGTGAGCTGATCAGCTTCGAGTACTATCGAACCTTCGAATGTCTTAAGGTTTATCTTGGATCCAACTTTGCTGAAGCTCAAAGAGAGAAATCAATTCAGTTTGTTTCTTCGGATGGAAATTCCAGAATTTCGTGAGTATCTTTACAACAGTTCTAGTCAACGTCTTCTATAGAGCTTATGAAGCTGGTAAGAACATCAACTCAGACGGAACCTTGAAACCCATGTTCCCCGAACCAGTTGATGAGGTTAAATCTTCGCAAAGTATCTTTGACTTCAATACATTTTTAAGTTTACTGTAAGAGGACGTAATGAATATGAGTTCTATGAACCAGCCATCATATACGTTGTAGAAGAAGGGGCAGGTAAGAGCTTAACCATTGAATCACAAACATTGGGTTAAAGCCAACATGTTAGTCATCGTGATTTTTAGACAACCATGTTGTTGTTTCGAAAGGCGAGGAAAACACAGAAATCGATTTGAATGGTACATCCATTCATGATACTTATGTAACCATCCTCTCTCCCAAGAAGTATACAACTATCACAAGTCTTAATGGTACATCCATAGTAAGGCTGAAAAGTGAAAGCATAAACCATCGTATGTTTACTTCAGTTCCAAATGGCTTGGTTAACCCTATCGGCTGGAGGTGCCAAGGAAGCTCGTATGGAAGACTTTCAATTATTGGATCTCGGGTAATTTTATTTTTCGAAACCAAAATAGGAAATACGAAAGAAACTAAAAAGTACTTTGCGCCTCCGACTCAAAATTGTTTTTGCCACAAGCTCTTCTAGAGATTCTTATCCAGATGGCCTGCGCGAAGAACATTAAAATTAACGAAATTCAATTTCCTTTCTTCACTAATCCTTGCAAACACTTGCTGCGACTATTTTTAAATTAAGAAAAAAGATCATTTTATAGAAAGATGATTGGGAATGTTAGAAGCGGCATTCTTCTGTTAGAGCCTGTAGTGACAGTTCGTCAAACTGCTTCATTACCTGGATCTATCTCCATGAATGTAATATCAAAAGATTTTTATCATATTGGCAATGATGTTATTGAAATTGATGTGGATTGGGGTGACACGGTAGTAGCCATGTCGTCTGGCTATAAGTTGGAGAAGGAACATACCATCTCTTATCACAACCTTCAATATGTTTTCAAAGCAAAACACAACAACACGCAATTTGATGTTGAGGTAGATAAGGTTATACTTCATTAGCTAAATTTGTTTTTTTGCTTTCTTCAGTTCACTGGAAGCATTTATGATGATGCAGCAATAACATTCCTTAAACGAGGTTACGATGGCGTAGGAATTGAAGGGTAATTTTCGGACATCATTCATGTTTCTTTATTTAATCATTGCTGACTTCAGATTCAGCGAGAAGCTGAACCTTCAACATGAGCATTTCACATTCAATGGAAAACAGTTAGAACTGTCTTTTGATCTTATTTCAGATCATGTTGTTGAGAATAGACATTCAAACTTCTTTTCCGTCATCAACATTGGAAGTGAGAAGATCCCAACCATTTCCCAAACAAATTTGTTTTTTCAGAATCAACAAGTAGAATGTTGTTCGCTCTAGTGCCTATACTGCTCTTCCTCACATACTTTTTATGATTGGAAAATCTTTTTACGAAAAGCTCATAATAAAGCTCACAAGAATGTCAGAATAAATATTTCAAATCTTACTTGAGTTTTTGCATCTCTGATCAACAAGGGCTTATCATCGGTATCCACCCATCGTACTATAGCTTCTGGAGCTGCATCCACATCACAGTTCAATGAAACCGTTGAATGAATTACAACTTTCCAGACACGTTGAGTAGGCATTAGGAAACGAGGAGCATGTGCTACATTGATTATTGAAAGATATGTAGATATAACAAGATTCACCTCGAACATGAACATAGGCATTAGCATAGATGTATCCAAGTGGATTACTGGCATTACATTGATAAACTCCAGTATCGACATCATGATTCAACTCTTTCAATCTTAAGATACGTCCATTGTCAAGAATCAGTCTCCTTGAATCTTCCTTGAGTTCTGAAGAAAATTTTTTAGCTTTCTGTTTCAATTTTTAAGCTACCATGCAATGGTATTCCATTCATACTCCATCGAATGATAGGTTCAGGGTGTCCTGATGCCAAACATTCCAATTCGGTAGTGCTTTCTTCTGATTGCGTAACATCTTGAGGTGGTTCCAAATCCCAATAAGGAGCAGCTAAATTGAGAAGCAAACTTTATAATCTTGTTGACAACAAAGACTAACCTAGTACTCTCACGTTGATTGTGTGAGTCAAATGAGCCGCTGAGCATTGATACCGTCCAGCGTCCCCAGGATGGACATTTTCGATTATTAAGCTTTTGCCATAATCACTTTCCGCAGAGTTTATACTTTTCATTCGGAATTTAGGTAGATCTCCGTCCATTCTTATCCAATTAACAGTTGGAACTGGTCTACAATCATCGTTATGTCATGAAGACTCAAAAAACGAAGCCAAGTACCTTCCACCAAAAATACATTGAATCTTCAATCGACCTCCAGCTTTAACAGTCACTTCTGGTGGACTCAAGTATAATGCACTTATTAGGATCGGTTGCTTTGCTGCAAATTATTAGACAATGTAAGATAACTATTGTTCATGACCTACAAGTTCTTGGCAGGACATGCAACTGAATTTGATCGCCAGATCTATACTCGCCGTGTAACACTGGTGAAGTGGCGGCACATTCATAGATCAAAGTCTGGAAAAACACATTCGAAGCATAAAACAAACAGTTGAAAGAACTTACACTGCGACCATCACTAGGTTCTACAGAGGAGAAGTGAAGTTGACCCTGGTCATCCGCTGTTATATGCCGCTTTCTAATGGTTTCAATAACAGATTCTTGTTCGGTATCCCTAAAGCAAGAAAGGATCGGTCAATCGTCTACCACAGAAGATGATGACATGAATTCATAAAACATACCGATATAACCAAAAGATAGTTGGTTCTGGGTTACCACGTGGGCCACTGCATGCCAGCGTTACTGCATCTCCTTCTACAGCTTCAACTGTTCGCATAGGTCTGGCAGCAAAATGCTCCAAAACTGAAAGTAGTATTATGAAATAAAGAGGTAGTTTTCCGATTCTTCAATCTCTCATAACATATTCAACCGGTTTACTTTAATGCAGATATCAAAATGATATATCCATGTATGCAACGTGGATAGCTCACGTCGCTATTGCATGATGCTCATTTGCATATGAGCATGTTTCAATATCATAAATTAGTTTGTTTGAAAGATGGTAGATGTAAGCTTCAAGTAATCCCGAAAAGGAAGCGAAATGTCTTATATTTCTTTACATTAACCGAAATGTTCATTTCTTATTCTTCTAAATAAACTGTTGACAAAGAATATTTAATGAATATGTTTAGGAATTGGTCCAGTTAATGAGTTTAAGTAACTTTTTGAATCCTTTGGGAAATTGGATCTCTTAAGCTATATGTTTATACTAATTATGTTCACATAAATAGATTATCCATGTCATTATTGGCTATTTGAAAGTCATTATTACATCAATATACATGCCGTTAACAAGTAAATCTCTCCCCCGTTCTCTCTCTC
>CALQYR020007359.1:99348-113255 GCA_943334845.2 Auanema sp. JU1783 | reverse complement strand
TAATAATATATATTCTAAATAGTTAAGTTATCACTCTCCCTCTCTCTCTCTCTCTCTCTCTCTCTCTCTCTCTCTCTCTCTCTCCTTTTCTTCTTTTCAATTCGTGCATTTTCGTTTTTCAAATTTTCCGTTCATGTGCTACTTGTCAGAAAATGACTTGAAGGCCTTTTATAGCTCAGTTGTTTCCTGTGATGTCAGCATCTGTCAACATTTGAATCAAAAAAACTGGCCTTCCAAGCATTTTCAATTATTTTAACGAGAAAAAAAATAATTTTATAGTTTGCATACACATTGACTTGCTTCATGCGTAACTATATGTGTACTTATACGGTTTGTTCATTAACCTATCTAATGTGTTAATTGGTAATTATGCAATAAGCACTATGAAATACAAAACATCTGTCAATATTCATGCTCACTCTCTCACATTTACCATCACTCTCATTCTCTGTTTACTAATTACTGTATCTCTTCTGCCTCTGCTCATATAAGGTTATGGATTCCATGTGTTTACCGCATCGAAACCCAATAATAATGACGTCATGCAGACTGTACAGCATGACGCCATTACTCTAAGAGGATTCAGTATAACCAAAGTAGTCATCAGGCCGCTTAAGACAAATAAGGAAACCTAATTGGTTAATCAAACATTAGTCCTCTGAGGTTATGTCAACGAGAAGAGAATGTTTCTTTTTCATTTTTTTCTCAACCAATTGACGACAATATTCTAATTTTCAATTTTTTTGTAAACTCAGAGAATATATGAGTTTAAAAAAGAAATTGATAGATCATAGTGAGAGGAGAGATAGAGAGAAATGATAGAGATAGAGAGAGAGAAGATGGCCGGAAGGATTGCATGTCGGAAAAGTAGCCGAAAGAAGAGGAGAAGCCTTGATTGGCCAAGAAGCTTATGGCCGACTTCAACACTTGAATCAATCAAATCAATGATATGAATGAAATAAAAGCAGATATGTACATGTATATATCGTGTTCACTATATACATATTTTTAACTATTAAAAGCAATTAATTTACCTCCTAAACGAAGAAATATTTTGTTTGAAACAGCTGTCCCGAAGATATTTGAAACGAAACATTGGTAATATCCCTGATGTTCACGTTTGGGTGTATTGATGACGATCGTTCCACTCTGTCCAGGTAGAATCCATTCTAAGTCACCTCCGATTTCAAGAAGCTCACCATTCTTATACCATTTATAGCTGTAATGGAAAACATTTGATGCAGCATGATATGAAACAGAAAATACCTCTCAGCATTATCTGAAGCTTGACATTTGAGAGTTGGCTTTGAGAGAGGATTCGAAGATATATCTAATTTATACCAAACTTCTTCAGCTGATTGTGATAATAGCTTGGGTGGGCCTGAATAGATAGCTCCTACTTATAGCCTATCATGAGTATGTAAGCTTACCAAGCGTTGTAGCTCTCAGCTGAGGTGAGAAGAAAAGGAAAAGAAGCGATACTAGATGGAACAGCTTCATAATTCTAACAACATCTGAAGATAATGAAAATGAATATTCAACATGTTAATGATTATATTATTATTCATTCCAAAGCAATCCTCGCTCATAGAAAAGCTTAATGAGCTCTTTCTCACAATGGAATGAAGATGGCAAGAAGAATACAAATCAGCTAAAACCTTATTGAGTCAGACACAACACGATTCACTTGGATGCGCGAGAACAGCTTCTCCTTCTCCTTTTTTTGTGGCAAAAAAGCAAAAGCTTAAAATTTTCTTTTTCTTTCTCATGCAACCATCTCAGAAGTCACAAAAGTCAGTTTGTGTTTTTGCTCAGAAGTAGTACGAAAAGAAACAATGAAGGAAGACAACACTACTTCATAACGTGGAATACGAATTGTTTAAAGTAGTTCAAAAATGAATTTTTCAAAAACATAATAGAAAAGCATTTTATGTCCCAGCTGGTTAGATGACGAACCAACTTTAATTAGCAATGAAGAGGAAGGACTTGCGGCATCAACTGACGATGAACCCCAACCCCAGGCCCAAGCACAGATTAGGACATAAATGGAGAGAGAAGATTTAAAGATAGCAGAGAAAATAGTTGAAAATAGTAGAAGAAAGCAATTTTATGGAGAATCGGAGGGGAAATTACAAGAGAGAGAGAGAGAGAGAGAGAAAGTATTATTTGCTTTTTGAAATGAAGAAAATATAATTTGATGATGAACATTGGTTGAATGCTCAGTTAGATTATATGTATGTAGGGACATGTACATAAGATAATATAACCATATAAGGAGGAGTATTTTCAAGTTTCTTATAGACTAAGGAGTTGGGGTGAGAAGAAGGCGGAGACTAGCAATGGATACGATTAGAAGCCTGCAGGACAAGGAGGTCGAACAAGCTGACCCTGCCAAGGGTGCAAAAGAAAAAGCAGAGAAAAGAATATAAGAGGGAAATTGAGGAAAGAAGACGCATGTTCAATTCAAAGTTGATTCAGTTCAAACTAAAAGATGGTCAAAAGAGAAAGTTAAAGAAGCATAGATGCAACAAGCTTTTATGGAGATTTTGACATGAAAAGCAGTGAAAATAACACAATTGGATAAGAGAGAGAGAGAAGAAGCATCTTCACTTGAATAGACGAAATCAACTGACCGCAGTTTGGCAAATTCAGTGACGACGTCGTTGACGATGAGGAAGAAGCAGGCTATATTGAGTTTGTAAATGAAAAAACGGACCAATGCCATGAATGTGACGTGAATATGTCACGGAAAGGCATTCCCATTCTTTTTCAGATATTTTTTCATCTTAACCAACCTTACAATAAGCATCATCCTTAACTATGTATATAGTTAAGATAATATTATGAAATAGTAATTATGATATAAGAAATGATAAAATAAAGAAAAAAAAATTAAAAGTCGAAGAACGGAACAGCCGTATGGCATATATCAATGATAGACCGAAGAATATTTGGCAGACGGTGGGTGATAAAAATCAAAAAAGAAAGAACGCCATTACAACAGATGATCTTAAAATATAAATAAGAAAGAGTATTTCAATGTAGTTTGTTATGTAAAAATGTTAGTATTTACATAATATTTGAATATGAATAAAAGAAAAATTTGATGGTTTGTAATGAAGGAATTCAATTTCCTGTCTCGCTGGCTATTCCTTATATAGAATGTTGCTAATACTGCTTACGAGAGTATAAGATAGTTTAAGAGAGTCATATGAAGAATGTTAAAATATAATGCAACCGCTTTAGAGCATCATCTACACGTAAATGAGTTTTTGAGAGATAGAGAAAGAGATATCACGTGTAACGTGTATACGTGTAAGTAGTACATGTAAATGAAGAAGTAGGCGGCAAATGTAACAATTTAAATATTATGTGGTTCTTAGTTGTAAAATCACAGCTCTTCAATATGACACAACTGTTTTCTTAGTGAAAGACATATGATCATTGGTTATATCATATAGAAAAGAAGATTTTCCAATTTTTATTGTCTGCAAGTGAGGAATGTACGAATAAAGCAGTCAGAAAATATAAAATCAGTTCTGTTTAAGTGTCATTTGATTTGAATTTCGATGAAGTTTAACCGTGTACAATCACTTCCATATGTTGGGATCAAAGGTTTTTTTTCTTCATTTCTGTTAGACATAACAACATCAACAACTTCATGTACAATTCATTCTTTATACATATAGTTAGCTAAATAGAATGAAAATGCATTCGATGTAAACTATAATAAGGAAGAAAATATAATTTTTGACCATACGACCCTCTTTTAATGAAATTAAAATATGGAAGGAGAACAACCGCTCACTACGTCAAGTACATGGAAAATGAAACATTATTTCACGTGAAATGAGTTACGTGAATAACGGCACATCAGATGCTTTGTATATAAGATGAGCATTCAATGATTGAAATATGTAATGGCATACAGTTGTTTATTAATTATATTTTATAGTTAATTTATTTATACAAAGATCACTGTGAAGGGCTTCTTGATGTCGGTAAAGCTTAAACAAAGAAATGTTGGAAAATAAAATTTAGAAATTGTATTTGGAGATATAGATTTCAATGATTGCCACGTTATAAGATAGAATAACTCCTCGTCGGGATTTTGTGTGAATGTTCACTCGCACTGTTTGGAGGGTCGGTCCTTCTATCGGGCGTGTCAAACGAACGATTCCTGTAAAATGATTTTGAAAGTGAATACAGTACAAATTAGAATGTACCAATGTTTCGATCCTGCTCAACGTTGAAGTACCTCTGACTTCGTGCATCGAGGATGTATTCAACAGAGAACGGTATCTCCATGTGGGCTCTTATACGTGAAATCTGAAAGTAAGTTCACTTCTTGAGACAGAAAAAACAGAATTAGGTGGAAAGACCTCTAATGGATGTTTCAGAACAGTCAATGATGGGATAGCTCGGAATTGATAGAGTATTTCTCTTGTACTGTTAGCTATACAAGCAGCATCTTCAATGGAGCTACAGTTTTTGAGGCATGAATAACCATCTTGGATATTACTAAATGAATGAATTTAATATTTATTATAAATAAATTAGTTATATAAATAGTTAGAAGAATTGAAAATGAGATCACAGGTTTTATATGATTATATGAGTCTATCAGTGAATATGATTAGAATGTCTTTTATGGGATGACACATGCACGACAAGTATGGCAACGAATTTCCCAGAGAATTGTCCATTTTTAGTTAATCTAAGGGTTAGTTCTAGTTCAACATCTTGAGGTCCATCCAAAGAATCACGTAAAGCCACAACAACACTGTTTCTATCTTTTCCTTTCTGTAACAGGAAATTTGGTCGAATGGCAGGCGATATTCCATGACTGCCTGTAAGAGAGGGTCAGGTGAAGTATTAGCTGATTAGACAAGGTGTTGAGATTACCTGTTACAGCTTTCTTCAGCTGAAGCTCAAATTGTACTAAACTATCATGAGAGCTAGGTCCTTTAATTGTGAATAGAGTTATGGATGGACGGTGAGATGAAATAGGAACAGCTCGTGGAATTGCAATGAACTGCCATGTATAGTGAACAGGGTAGTTTCCTTTACATGTTACATCATCTATGCCTTCGCAAATGCTCTTATCACGGTTACAACGACTGTAAGGTTAGTGATTGTTAGTTCGTATTAGTAATTCCATTGTTAACTGTTTGATGTGTAATCAACTAATGAAATGAAACATACTTCTTGTAACTGCTGTCATGAATGTAATTATGTGGACATTCGATACGATTACATTTGAACTGTCCCAACGTGTTCACACAAATACGATCATTTCCTTGACATTCTCCTAATTGACATTCATCGATATCTTCAATTATTTATATTTTCCATGGTTATCGGTAAATAGCTCATCCTCACCCACACATGTTCTACCATCAGCTTGAATCTTGTAGCCAGGAGGGCATTGACATAAGTAAGATCCACGAGTGTTGATACATCCTCCCATACACAAATCATTACCTGAATACCATTCATCATAAAAAAATTAAAAACTACCTGAGTACCTGAACCAGCCCAAATGGAACATTCATCGATGTCTTGGCATGTAATTCCGTCTGATCCCAAAGCGAAGCCTCGGTCACAAATACATTGATAAGATCCAGGAATGTTAACACATTTTTGCTCGCATCGTGCTTGTCCATTATCACACTCGTTCACATCTCAAAAACCATTCATATTTGACATCAGATTGTTCTTCATGCTCACCCTCACAACGACGTCCATCAGCAGCCAATTGGAAGCCAGCTTTACATTTACATATGAAAGATCCTATCGTATTCCTGCACTCAGCTGAGAGATCACAAACATGTCCAGCAAACTTTTCACACTCATTGATGTCTTCACACTTTTTCAACTAAACAACTAACTGATAAAAGCTTTTCTTCAGTACTCTACATACTTTCTCGTCAAAATCATAACCGGCGGGGCAACGACATTTGTAAGATCCTGGCATGTTAATACACTGCAGTGATCCACAAGCGTTTTGCATACATTCATCAATGTCTTCACAGAACCCAGTGTTTCTGTTAGTTTGGTATCCTTCAGCACACATATTCCCCATTTCCTGACAGCGATAGGATCCAGGGGTATTGATGCATTGTTCGGCAGGACCACAACGATTAGCTTCTGCACACTCATCAACATCTCAAAGAAGTTTGATTGTATTGCACAATATCACCTTATCCTTACCATTACACATTCCATTCTTCGGGTAGAATCCCAGTGGGCATTCAATTGATGTACATTCTCCGGTTTGGGGATTCTGTAATTCTCCTTCACCGCATTTCTTGGGATCACATCTGAACAAAGTTCATCGAAACTTGATAACGGAAGTAAGAACCTGTAACTTCCTTGAGTGTTTCGGCATTGATAGAGAACACCACAATCGTGAGCTCCCAGATTACATTCATCAACATCTGAAACGTTGGATTTGTCAATAATTATAAGAAACAAGTAAAAAGTGTTAAATGTCGTTAAACACTCAGCACACACACACACCAATGCATTGCTCAGATTCAGAATCCATAGCATATCCAGTTCCACATGATAATGTACGAATGCATTTGAAGGATCCCGGAGTGTTGAGGCATCTTTGAGATTCCAAACAGTCATCAACAAGTAACAAGCACTCATCCACATCTAATGAGTTGAAATAAAGAGGTTAGTCATGTTAGTATCATTAAGCGGGAAGTTTAAACACCTAAACATTTTCGATGAACTTCACTATAATAATACCCTGTTTGGCAAACACAAGAGAACGTTCCAGGTATGTTCAAGCATAAAGGGATTGTAAACGGACAAGGATTATCAAGACACTCGTTAATATCTGAAACACTTGTTTCGAAAACACCTTGAAACAACACTAACACTGTCACATAGATGAAGAACGAGAAACCATGATTACCTCTACAGATTCCGTTTTGGAGGGAATATCCTTTATTACATGGCCAACCCTTATGATGGGTTTGTGGATCGAAATGTCTTGAAGAATAATGTGATGAGGGACGTGCGGGAGCATCTCTCATCAGAAGATCCTGATGACGTTGAGCATTGGTTGAAACGCGTCTTCGACTCTCGTCTCTCATTCGAATAATTCGTCGATTATCATAAAGATTTCGTTTTTCGCATTCATAACCACCATCTGTGTTAACACATTCCTCCATTCCCCACTGGCATGGAGGAGTACGGGAGGAACACTCGTCGATATCTGTAGGTTTAAGGGAAAAA
Source organism: Auanema sp. JU1783 (assembly GCA_943334845.2). Taxonomy (NCBI): domain Eukaryota; kingdom Metazoa; phylum Nematoda; class Chromadorea; order Rhabditida; family Rhabditidae; genus Auanema; species Auanema sp. JU1783. The sequence goes on along the minus strand of CALQYR020007359.1, from coordinate 106,004 downwards.
GAAGCTTGGAAAGGTATCAACAAAGGATAGTTCCAAAATTTTTGAAGAAAATTATTTTCTTTCGTTACTTTTTCTAATAACTAGCTGTACTAACCGACACAGGTTGTTCCATCAGGTCCAAGCTCATATCCCACACGACATGAACATTCAACTGAATCTCCTCCTCTACAATTAATTTGAAAGTTTTTTTTATTATTATTTATGACTATTTTTTACCTATCATTACACAAATGATCACATTTAGCTGTTGAACATCTGTCGCCAAGTTCAAGAACAGCTTCACCGTCAGACATCGAAGGCTTTTCTATAATTTTTCATTTTGTTTTAAACTGTTATCTGATTCGAGTAATGAAAGCTAATCTATGTTAGTAAATGGACCTGTCCTAAGATTGTGAGGATGAGAAAACTCAAATGTACCGGAGCAACATTTGGAAAATGCTTTGAGACAAGCAGCTGAGAAGCCTGTTGGTGGGATGCATGGCTCATTTCTCTTTATCAAATCTTTAGCTAGAAGGCAGCAATCACAACATTCCTTAATTGCTGATATCATTACATTCAGAATAGATTATTGAACCTTTCGTAATCCTCCTCCTAATACATTAATATTTGTGTGACAGGTGTCATCTTGTCTAGCCAATTGAGCTCCATCATCACATGCATCATCTAACAATGCTCGTAAACAACAAATAGATGCAGCTCTATTAGAGAAGTAAAAATGTTTTTTTCTCACATAAAACTGTTTCTACCTGACACATGTTAAGCTAGTTCCTTCACTTTTGATATTAGAACATGTGGAAGTTTGTAAGAAGTGACGACTACCGCCAGAACAGCATCTTGAGAGTTCATTGCCAGAAGCAAAATCTGAAAATATTTTTTTTTTCTTCAGGAAACAAACAGAAAAACATTTTAATCATCAGAAGACAACTATCCGATTTCGTTATTGTTATCGTTCAGATTGGGTGCAAACAAGCACAATCAATCTTCGGAACATCTTCTGATGCCAGAGATAGAACCCTGAACCTCTTGACTTGAACTTTGCCATAGCTCCGCCCATTTTTGGTTACTACGTCTTATCATGATCGGATTAAAAAGGTTCAAAAAAAAAAGAAATTGAAAAGAAAAAATTCTTTTCAATTCTCATATTTCAATTGTTATCTTTGGAGTGTTCAGAATAAGATGATAAGTTTTAAACAGCTATTTATGGGGTTTATACATGGTCAACTATCACGCTTTAAATCGGAAAATACAAAAAAAGTTTTAAAATGAAAGAGTAATAGAAGTTGAGAATGTGCAAACGCATACTCACCTGTAATGCTGTTGAGAAGGAGAAACACGAATATCACAAAGTGCTTCATTCTAATCTGAAATGAGACATGTTGTGGAAAGCTTTGATTATCATAAACGTTGTGGAAGATGAAGAAAAAAAATATTTGAAAGAGAAAAGTTAAGGAGAAAAGAATCTTCTCTTAACGAAGAACACGATCGTTTTGATCAATGCATGTTCAAGACGAGGCATCAGATCAAATTTCCTCCAGGAAAAGAAGACAAAAGAAAATATGAGAAAGAGGTTGGATAGAAGATCAGGAAATGAACAAAAACGTTTCTGGTAAAAGTTAAAAAAAGAATTCTCTTCAGCATAGATGATCAGAAGATGTCTTTTTAAAAGTATTCAAATGAAAGATAATTCTTGATTTAAGAGCTATCGTGAACGCAGTTTATCAAGAGAGATGGAGATAGAGAGAGACAGGAAAGAGAGTGAGTATGAAAGCTCAGGTAGTGAAAAAGAAAGAAGAGAAAGAGAGAAAGAGAGAGAAAGAGAGTGAGTGAAGAATATAAAAATTTTCCTACTTTGGCTGATTGACATAATGAAATCTTTGTGAACGACATGAACTTCTCTATTAACACCTCTCCCACACATGTGTTAACAGAGAGAGAATGATATAAAGAGAGAAAGAGGCTGAGAGAAAGAGTGTGAGCGAGGGAGGAAAGCAAGGGTAAGGTGAATTCTTTTTTTTTTTTGAAGAAAACGACGAAAAGACAACAAATTTGATGTGCTTCAGGCATTTTTCTTCCTGCTCTTTTGTAATGAAAGATATTTGAGAACAACATGTTAGTAGAAAGAAAAAAATATTTTACCTCCAGAACATTAAAAATAAAACTTCAGAGAAAAAAAAACAAAGTAAAATAGGTGTATAATAGAAAAAGACATTTATATGATGGAGCTGCTCTGATAACGACAGTCTACTCCCCCCCCCCACTCTTTCAAACTCTCTCTTTCTATCTCTCTCTCCCTCTCTCTGTCTTTCTGTCTCACAGCTTAATACATTTTCGGAGAATTTGTGATGATGTGAGGGAGAAAGCTGGATGGAAGGAAAAAAGAACAACAAAAAAATAGTTTAAAGTCTTTAAATATGTAATAAATCATTCTAATTATAGGTTATAATGAATAAAAGCTTGATTGGGTCAAGTTGTCAAAGAATATACAAAAGCAGATGTTTCAGCTGTCTGTAAACAACTGTTTTTCCGTTTTTGAAGCTCAAAGCTCTGTCTTCTAGCCCTCTAACCTCTATATAAGATAGATAAAGAGAGAAAAGGTAGATGTATGTAAGTATGAGAAGTAAATGAATTGAGAGAGAGGTAAAAAAAGAAAATGAGTGGGTAGAATATAGTATAAAGCTTAAGAGAGAGAGATTTCTTTAACAGATGAAGGATGAGCTTACAAATGAAACAAGCAATCACATTATTCTTAAGTTTATTAGCTATTAAAAGCTTAGGAAATGAGCGAATTTCAAGTAATTTCATTTCTTTGTTCATTTATCAGCAATTTCTCTTAATTTTTCATTAAAAAGTTTTTTCTTCTTTTGAAAAAAAACATTTTTGTGAATTAAATCGACTGCAAACCACATTTTGACAGATTCATGCTGATCAGACGTGATTAGTTGAGCGAGAGAGACGTCTCTCCTCATTCACTTCCTATTTGCAACTTTTTTTTATATTTTTTCATTTTTTATAATCACACTTTGTCGTTCGTGAATTGGCAGTGGCAATGTTTTAAAGCAATGAGAGTAGATGAAATGAAAATGATTTTAATTTGTAAAATAAGAGAATAAACGACTGTTTAATGGGATACCGGAAGCTTTTGAGCCATGACAAATTGATATGATCAGCTATTGTCATGAGAGGAGAAGATATAAAACACTTCAACATGTTAATTGATCATTATTCATGTAATACTTCACAAGATATAGAGTCAGAAGTCCTGTGAAAGGAGAGAAGAAGCTATGATATGAAAGTTTAGAAGAAAAGCTGAGGTCTTTCTAATCATTGTGAAAGAGCTCATAGTGCCAGCCCTAACGTAAAGCTCACGTGCACAATTTGAACGAAGAGCTTTAAGTACAGACTGAGAAGAGAAAAAAAAAATTCTCAGAAACAGCTTCAGGAAGAAATATGTTGATGAAGATTTTTCATTCTACAATATTTCATAAGTGAAAGCTGTATGAGTATAGCTTGAAGATAAGATGGAGTGAGTATACTATGTATGAGAAAGACACAGAGAGAGAGAGAGAGAGATAGAGAGATAGGATGGAAGAGCAAGAACATAACTGAATGCGAGCTACTACTCCAATGGTTGACCTCAATCACAATTGAAAAGTACTAAAGCCCTAATCTATCATATCAGCAAATGGAAAAGTTAATTACAACTTAATTTTTATATAATAATATGAATAATTGCGTAACATTTGCATATTCTGTAGATATGGAAATTACTAAAGTGATAAGAAGTGATTGAACATCAAGAATTGTATAGTAGTTTTATTAAAAGATTTAAATATTAAAATATTATTATAAATAGATACAAGACTGTATGAAGAGGTCAGACATCTACACAGTGCTATATAGCTTATGAGATGACCGTTATATCATTTATATGATATAAATATTAATAATATAGATAGAAGATTGATTATCCTTATTCTTGCTCATTTAAAATTGAAACAAACTTGATGATAGACAACTGATGACGAATGATCATCACTTCAAGTTCAGAAGAATCTTCAGATCTACTTTCGTTAAAAAGAGATCAAGTTACAGCAATAGAAGATGATAACGATGATTCTGTTGAAGCAAAAATGAAACAGAAGAGGCCAATGGCTCAACAAGAGTTAGGATAAGCATGTGCTTTGACAAAAGAGATAATTCTACTGTCATCTCTGAAACTCTCTCACATATCCATTAACTCTTAAAATATTTTTTTAATTAAAAAAAATATTGTTTAAACAAGTTAGTTAACTAACCTTCACTTAACGTCATATCATCACAGCGTAGACAACCAGTTCACATGTTATTCAAATTCAAAAATGAAATAACATCTTGATCACGTTTAGCGTATGCTAATTATTGGCGGGTAAGTGTGAAGGTGAAGCTACGGATAGTATTTCAATTTGTTTGAATGTTAGGATGAGAAATGATTATATATATATATATTTATGAATTTATTATAATATTATTAATTATATTTGTATAAGACGTTATTTCATTTGTAATACTCCTCCAAATAAGTGATGAGTTATATCACGCGATATTTCCCGATAAGCTTCCACAATAACCTCATTTTCAGCTTCTAGTTGAGAATTATGAAGTTGAGAATGATATTGTTCTCCTGTTGGTAGTACAAGCTGAAAATACATTTTCCGTTATATAGATTGTTTAGATGATAGCGAAGGAAAAATAAAATCTTACAGAAGATTTGAATTGTTGCTCTAATAATGGACGATAGAAGTTGAAAACAACAGTACATATCATTGGAATATGATATCCCACATCTGTACACGCTTTCTTTAGCATCTTAAACAGAATGATTGTTAGAGATGGAGGAATATTGAAATTACCAGCCACAGAATGTTTCCCGTTACATCAGCAGTATTGGGAAGAAATGTAACTGGAGGAACACAAGCATAATTCATTAATGGTAATGTTTGTGGAATTGTTAAACTTCAAGAAGATATATCATTATCTGAGATAGTGCTAACTTCCTCACTTATGTAAATTATGTGGTAGAACGTTGAATGGAGTCACATGTCCACCTTGGGCGTTTGCAATTGGTCCGAGAGCTCTGAAATTCATATTTTATGATCTCAAAAAGTTATCGCTCCCTACACAAACCTATTTGGTATGTTATAAGGACCATTGGCTGTTCCATGGAATGAATTGATTCCATGACTTGATCTTATAGGCTTTGATGGTTGAGGTTTTGACCATTGCACTTCCAACTCATGACCATGCTATAGGAAACAGATGACTGTGTTGAGAATAACAGAGTATGATAAACCAAAAGTTGTCCGTTTAACCTCTTCAGAGAACTTTCTGCACTTTCGCGAGTCTCAAAATGAACAAACGCAAAGTTCTTTTGAATTTTCACTTTGGTTACCCCCTGTCAAAAGAAAAAAAGAAATTTGTATAAAAAGACAAAGAAAAAACCATTTTCGATCCTCCAAAATGTTCTTTCAATTCATCCTCAGAAACAGTTTTATTGACGTTTCGAACGAACAGTACTCGAACCTTCAAAGAAATTAAAAAGATCCTTTATCAAAGAAATTTTTTTACAAACATTTTTCATAACATCGTCCGGAACGAATTGCTCTTCTTGGGCCCAATCGCAGGTGATACTTTGTCCAAGAAACTGAATTCAAATAAGATTTTAATAATGCATGACGTGGATGCATCAATTAAGAAATCAATTAATCTATCAGACTCAAATCGTTTATGAAATCAAAAATCTTTCTAAACGTTTTGGAATAGCCTAAGTTCAAATGTCTTAATCTCAATTTCGTTGGGCACATTCACTAAATGAATCGTTTTCAACGTACTCACTTTAACGGAAGGAAATTCTGAAAGTGTCAAAGCCTGTTGAATGTTCCAGCAACATATTTTAAGAATTAGATGTTTTTTAATATAAAAACATAAATAAACCTTTGGCTTCTCTAATCGAAGTTTTTGACGAACTTCCTTAGCTTCCTCATGTGAATCATATGAAAGAAAAGCGAATCCTCGATTGTTTGGGTAATCCAGACATAAATCGCTGTAAACTTCGATTGCTTTTGCTGATTTGAAGTATTTTTGAAGATTTTCCTGTATTCAAATAATTTCATAAATGAGGGATTATGATATGATAAACAACTTTAACGTCGATGGCTGATAAATCCTTGGGAAGATCACCGATGAATAAGCGTTTTGAATGAAAGTTAAATCGATCTGCAATTGATTAAATGAATGAATTCTTAATACGAGCGCAAGACTTTTCATTTAACAAGAAAGTACTCTAAGCTGTTACTATTCTTACCTGTGGATGAAGTGACTGGAAATGATAATAATGAAGGAATTTGTGATCCAATCATTTGTGGTTGTGAGTCTAAAGCAGAGGGAGGGGAAATCGTTTGAAAGAACAGAGAGAAGAAGAAGGAACATGAAGGATGTGATTTCAACTTGTGTTTCATACAATTCACACATAGATTTACGTCGGCTCTTCGCCTATTTATGGAAGATGAAAAACGAAGGGAAAGCAATGTCTTTGCTGCATTTTTTTTCTCGTTCAAAATGAAGAGAGAGAGAGAGAGAGAGAGAGAAGTAGAGAGAGAGGGGGGGGGGGGGGGGGGGGG
>CALQYR020007359.1:64146-99226 GCA_943334845.2 Auanema sp. JU1783 | reverse complement strand
AAAAAATTTTTGTGAGTGTTAGAGACAGTTGAAGGAAATAAAGGTAGGAGGAGTATGAGTAGGTGGAGAGGGGGGGGGGGGGGGGGGGGGGGAGAAGGAGAGAGAGAGAGGAAAGCAAAAAGAAATAAAAGCAAAGACGAAACGCTCGAAGATTCTATTGTAAATGTAATTTTTACAATAATTTGTTGATATTCTATTTTTTCCGTCCGTTATTAACACAACACAGATGATGCAGTAGATAAAAGAGTATTCAGAACAATTCTGCTTCGAAGACGAAAATACAAGTGAACTTCTCATCTGATGACTGCATGTGAAGAAAAATTTTGGATTATTTATATTATGTGCGTGTCATGAAATAACAAAATTTTCATATTAACCTGCTGTTCGTCATTATGTTTGGCATGTCTTTAAATGGTCTTCACTTAAATTATTTATTCGTTTGTCTCCTCTCTATCTCTCTTTTTTGCTTTTTTCTTACTTTAAATCAAAATTTTTATAGAAAGTTTATTTTCTTGTTAAAACATATTTACACATCGCATTACTTATGTTATACTGTATGAGCATGGTTCATATTTTCGGATTACTAGCCTGATCAGAATTTCGTCCATTCAGCATCAAAGCCATTCTGAGAATCTTGAGATATTCGAATTTTTGCCAAGTTAACGAGATTGATGTTGTCCTTCTTAGGTGCCTCAAAATGTACTTTTGCTAATCCCAGCAAGTTTCCAACATCAGCAAATGCTTTACGATTTCGTCGATGCCTCGCCACCATTTTTCGATGCCAGTAAACATAGACCTTAAACTTCAATCAGTAAACAATATCCAAGAAGTATTTCACCTCTGACATGAATCCGCCGATAGATATTAGGAAGCCCAAGCCACCCAGGGTGAAACAACCGATGACAGATGGTAAATCTTAAGAATGCTCTCTGTGTCTTCATACGAATTATTTTGAGTACCCAGAGCCTTCTTAGCTTTTGGAGTTCCGAACTCAGCATCATCGCATTTGGGTAGAGTGTCCAACTTAAATCCCTCTAAGAAGTATTTACTGAACGTTCTGTGAATGAAACTTGTTTGCATAATGATAGCGTTATTGAACATTTCAAGAAAATAACTGTCATTAGAAAAAGCTAGATGAGCTGAACGTTGTGGCAATCCTATAAAGCACACTAGTGAAAACTCAACTATGAGCTGACACGTAACATAATGCCACGTGGATTAACAGTCATTGCTCACGTCACACAACGAATCGTATATATTTTCTTTTTCCATGTCACACGCACAGAACGGTTGTTAAAAATGATTTCGATTACACTCTCTCTACTTTTGGTGTTGTATCATATATACCTTCGTTAATATAAACCAAATTACACCGTTGACGACTCATTTGAAGAGCAACACTATCTTCTTGAATTGGGAATATATGATTACCTTTTTCCACCAAATCTAATGCTTCCGAAACAGAAGAAGCTACTACCTATGAAATGCATGTGATATTTTCAAATAAAACCTGGCTTCCATTACCACCGGATTGAATTCTATAGCCTTTCGCAGGGATACAAAATGGGATGCATTCGAATTATACAGCTCATCAAAATACCTAGGATGTCACATACATAAGCCTAAAAAACTGGAAATTGCTTACCAATTTCCGATATAATTAGTTGTCAAATGATACTTTCCTTCGCTAATCAGTTTAATTACTCCGTCGGCGTCCTTGAATGGATCTTTTTCTCCTCCTCGCAGAAGTGCAGACAGGAGCAGGCCTTAGAAAGAAATTAATGCAATAGGACTTGAACAAGAAATCTACCTTCATATAAATAAATGAAAAATCCTGCTTGTAACAGAGAAAACATGAAGAGAACGATGTTCCCTCAAAACTCATGTTGCCATATCAGAAAAAACACAAACACTAACCAGCAATTGAAAAAAAAGTCATATCATCACTCTTTTCATCCAACTGTAACTGAACGGCGTTCCAAACCATCTGTGCGGTACCTTACATTTTTGAATAGAACAGCACTCATCGTACCTCTAATGGTCGAAATCGTTTCCGTTTCCCCATGAGAAACTCAACTCTCGATATGAAAATCATGATCAAAATTTGAAAAATCAGTGAACCCAAAAGAACAAGCCAAGTTTCTGTGGAGTATGGCTTGAAGGCATTCCAAAGGACAGACCCTATATTCTCAACTCGTCGGCGTACCACATAAATGGGTTGCACCTAAAAGACAAATTGAGTTATAATTGATTCTCGAGTTTAATAGTGTGTCACATTTATAACAGGGTAAGAAAGATCGAAATGCTGTTCCCTCAGATCAGTTCTTTGATAAAGAAGACAAGCCGTATCAGCCGTGCCATTGGCGAGATAGCCGAGAACTCCAGTCCAAGTTCGATTATTCTTAAACATGACTAAACGGTGTCAAGAAGAGAGTTGTTCAGCAATACCTCATAAGTTCCCCAGTTCAAAGCTCCAATAGCATTTGGGCTCAATATCGGTTCAATCTGAAGGTTCAAGTAATCTGTCATCATTTTCAAAATCTGAAAATTTGTAGTGGAATTGTTGCAATCAAATTTAATTTACTTCTAAACACCATCCAGGAAATGGACAGTTGAATGAAGGATCAAAAACTGGATATTTTGGACAGTTGTTGTAAACATCTGGAGGATTCCTAGCAATAACTACTGTAATGGAACTTTTCTAAAAACAGCGGCGTTTATCAGTGTTTCGTAGTAAGATAGGCAACTCACGCTCTGATTCATTTCAGCACTAGGTGGTTCAGCTGTACATGCTCTTCCTATTTCCATATATCAGTTTCGGATTTCATTAAATATTAGTAATCCTCCTCTTTTCAATACTTGTTCTTCATGTAAGATTTTACGCAGCTTATCCAATATTTGAAGAAGATTGAAATGACCGAAAAATCTGGCCATAAGTGAAATTAGACCATACGACCTAATAATCGGTTCATCAATCAACTGAATGATTTTTTTCACAAAAAATGCTAATGCACTTCTCTGATTCCAATGCTGCTTTGTGTTCTGCGTCTTTCGCAATTTAAAAAAAAAAACATTCTTGCACGTTTGCCGTTCCATCCTGTTCCCTCATTTTTCTAGTTGTTTCATAATATTGATTTTTGATGCGGATAGCGGATAAACAAAAAAACATCTGTTATGTTAGTGAACCAATTACTATAGTGAATAATTCCGTAATCTTAAGACCTTTAATTCCCCATTTGCTTTTTGAAATCATATCGTTAGGGTCATTAGTCAGTATATGTCACGTTGTATCAAAGAGAGGAAGGGGGCGCGTCCTCTCATGTTGAAAAATATCTGAGTTGCTACAAAATAACGCTAGTTTTTGACACCAGTGACTTCATTCTGCTGCAAACAAATCTCATTTACCATTTTGTATGATTTCGGTTTGGATTATGATTTTGTCTCCCAATCGCTCTTTCTAACGTTTTCAACTAGTTTCAACCTTGAAGTTGTCGATAAGTTTGATGCTTTCATTACCGTTCGCGTGCAGCATGCGTCGCGTCTTTCGTTCGTGCAGTTTCATCTACTCTCAACTCCGTTGTATTGGTTTAATAGCGCTATACAAATGATATTCCTACTGAATTTTCAGCTAATTATAAATGGTGACTAGTATTAAGATCATAGACTTCATTGTTTTTGAAGAACTAGAACGTGATGACAACTATGATGTTTTTCTGGGTTTTAACATAACACATAAGGAAGAAGCTTACATAAAACTAACAGAAAGTAAAAAAATAGGGTAAGACTTTTCGAACAACTCTTGAATGTGGATTCGTTTAGAGTGTACCCTGATCTACGCTTTCGAATGAAATATGAAAACATAGAAGTTCGGAACAAACTTAAGGTTTATTACATCGATAGAGAGGGTATACAAGGTCGTCATCATGAAAGCGATTTAACAATTAAGGGTAAAGGATCTGACACTCACGTAAACAAATCACTCTTCTTCTTGTCTAAACTTTAAGTTTCAGTACATCGTAAATGCAACATTCAATAATGTTTATCACACCCTGTACGGTTCGGAATATATGTGGACCTCCATATTTGGGAATATTTTACTAGAGGAACGCGAGAAATTAGCTCAAGAAAAATGTTATGAAGTCAAAGTCAAACGAAGGTTCAAATTAGGAGCACAGACCTTTAAATTATATTTGTTTCAGAGTCGGAAAAGACATAAAAGACCGATTTTATATTACCGAAATACCAAAGGAAGTCCAAGCTGACCACGGTTTTCTAGGTCAATTCAAGGAGTTTATGGTTATTCCTGCTTTTTCTTCAACAAATAAAATAGTATTAAAGACGAGTACAGAAAGTAGCCCCTTGGTAAGAAAGCGAGAGAATAGCCGGGACAGTGCAGCGAGTAAACCTTACAAACCTCCTTCATTTCTTCCTCAATTTTCAAGTTCGCTAAGCGAAATAAAACTTGAACCGCAACTTCCTCCATACCGTAAAACGAGGTTGTTCAGTTAGCTAATAGAGATAATATCATGATTTTCAGAGATAATAAAAGTGATAAAGAATTCATGAAAAAGGAGGTGTGTTAAGCATTCTGATTTGTTTCGTTCATAAGTACATATATAGGTTAAAGATAAAAACGTTATATTAGTGGTGTCGACAGTCAAACGCTATGCTTGGAATAAGGACTTGGGAATCGTTCCGTTCTCACTTACTAAAACTTGTGATGGTAGAGAGATTGTAGAAGGCTGGTGGTATAATGCCACGATAAAGTAGAATTTCTGATGTTTGTTCCTAATAACTGTTCTCATTTTGAGGTATACCGAAGTGACTCAAGAAAAACCAACAGGCTTGTTAGTCACTTCCATAATGGAGCCTCTGGAATTGTATAAAACAAGAAAGGATAAAATGATTATTTATGTCCAAGTATCTCAAGTCTGTTATTGTATCATCTGTATGGCTATTTACAGGATACGTTCCAATTAGAAGAATCGAAGATTAAGAAAATCCAAGATAGGATAGTTTACGATCATTTCTTTTTCGGGAATATTGGTTTAGATGATAATGAATCAGCGAATGAAGAATTGTACAAGAAACCGTGAGTTTTCTGCCAAAGGATCAGCTTCCAACTTGGATAATTGTCTTTTACAGTATTTTATTCGTTTTGAAAATGGAAGCGTATCGCAAACACGGTGTTTTTTGGAAAGTTTCTAGAATTGGAGATTCTTCGGACTCCAGATGCAATGAGAAAGATGTTGAGCAATTCCCTAGAGTCTGTTTTTTTGGCTTAATCAGTTTTTAGTTTTATAGTTCAGATGAACATGAAACAGCATTCTTCTCCACCCAAAGATGTTGTTGTCTACAACAAAGCTGAAGTGTTGGAATACAGATCGCGCGACAGCACGAGTTCTTCCCGAGAACTTTTCAATCCCCTTCCCAGCAATCGTGCAGATAACTTCACATCAGTAAGTACGAATGAGTTGAAGGAAGTAAACTGCTCAATAAATAGGGAGTCATTTGTCGAATAGAGAGAGATCATGCAATAGTTTTTTCACATGGAAATATTATAAGCAGCTTGGTATTAACGTAAGCAAATGTACTCGATCGACTCTCTCTTCATTCTCACTTTTAGAAAATGGCCCCATCTAAGTATTGGAGATACTATCAGATTTCACACGCGAGCAAATTCACCTTATGTAGAGTTTAAATGATATGTTTTGAGATTCGAACGCTATGTGTTTCAGGCTGGTTGTGACTCCGAAATATTAGAAAACACTGTGCACAGCGAAGACCAAAAACAGAAGTGGCAATATGGAGAGCGGGGAATACCTCAAGTAATCCTCAGAAACTTTTTGTTTTCTATCTGATACTTTGCAGTTCGATGTATCTTTTCAACGCCATAGCTCAAACAATCCCGAGTACATTTATCAGAATAGGCTAGGTTACGTGATGGTTTCAACAAAGGTACGCAGTTCTGTTGTACCGTACTACGCATGTTGCTGTTTTTCAGGATTCCGTTTTTGGTAGTGTTATAGCTTGGTTAAAGTCCACTACGGGTCATTTTGATGGATACGTGAGTCTTTCATTCGATGAATCCTCAGAAAAATATAAATGGATACTCGTGGATGTAGCCAAAACCGCCGTGTACAAGGTACTTTCTGAGTTGTATACTTCCATTAGTTATAACTTTTATAGAAACCTACTAATGATGCTCTTCACCTTCTTTACACCTTATGGAAAGATACAAAAGTCTGTTGCTTTCTCATTTCATCAAAATTTAGTTATCTTTAAGATAATGGAGCGTATTTATTTTTCCAATAGAGAAGCCTTTGTTGCCATGGAGAACACTTTCACAAGAGTTCATAGCTCTAATAATTTTGAATCCATCGAACACTAACTTTTGACCTTTGGAAATGATTCAATTTGTATTATAAATATCTAATTTTATGTTTACTTGTTAAGAATTGAAGTTTATGCTTGGCGATACCTAAATGCAGTTATTCGAATTTGATACGATTTATACCCTTTTTTCTTTTTGCAGATGCAGCCCTCCACCTCTACAAAGGAGGTGAGAAAGTTTTCAAAGTACTTTTTTTAGTTTTTTTTTGCTAGGCGAAACGACGTGTTGCTGATACCATTGATGACAAGCCTTCTGAGAAGGTCATGACTCTTCTAGCTGCTCTTAATAAAGCTCAAGTTCGTTATCTAACTCCCTTAATACTTCATGGGTAATATTCAGAAAGGAGGAAAAGAGGAAAAGAAAGAGGGAAAAGAAGAAAAGAAAGAACCAAAAGAAACAAAGACTATCTCTAAGCAGAAGACAGCCAGTCATCATATCAAAACAAAGGTGTTCGTGAATCAGTCTGATGCTTCTTCCAAGAAAAAGAAACCGAAGAATACAGTAGCTACTGCAGTTCAACGGAGCGCAGCAAAAGTGAGATTTATAATTTTTCGGGTTAACCAGCGAATAAGACTATCTTGATATAATGTATAGCAATCATTCGAAACTCTAACTATACCTTCCTATATATCTACATATGGCGTGGTTATGATTTACTGAAGTGTTGAGTTTCAATATCAGACCTTTTCCATGTGAGTCCATGTTCCACCAATCATGCGCACGACATGTAGCTATCGAAACATAAAAACGTATGAGAAATGAAATTAGCATGATACAGATAGAGGGTTTAAGAACACTTTGATTAAAAAAAATCATCCCTAGAAACGGGTGTGGAGATTCATAGCTCTTAGTAATCCGTAACTTTTCTTTTGAATTTCAGATGAAAACAGGTGCGACTAAAGCATCGTCAAGTGTAGGCGCACGAATGAGTCAAAAGAACCAGGAGACAGATTCTTCAGATTTTACAAAGCGATCGCGAAATCAGTCTACTTCAGTAAGTTATGGTTATCGAAATAACTAAAAAGTTAATTGGAGGTGAAGACCAACAAAAATCAGACGTCGAAGGTGGATGCACATCCTGCTGCTCCACAGAAAATTCCTCAAGATGTTTTGGAAAACATCTACTTCCGATTTCTAGCGAATATCCCGGACGAAGAGGTGCTCGCTTGTGAACAATTGAGATTAGCTGATATTGTACTTTTTCAGAAAAAAGACAACATTCGGATCTGTTTTCAAATAGAATTAGCTCAATGGTTTTATAGTGATTTTTATTGTACAACAAAAGAGAGAAAGGACTGTCCCAATTTGGGAGTACGTGAATTTGCTAGGTAAAGTCATATGTCCATTGAATTAAGTGTAAATCGGTTTTTACAGGCAAATCTTCACATATGTTCGAGAAGTGAAACACTTAGCTTACAAAGTAGATTATGTAAGATATATTTCTCATAAATACCCAATAATTTCTTATACAGATGATTGATCAATGGAGAATTTACAAATCTAACGTTCCCACATATGGGGCTATTTTACTTGATAGTACTTTAAATAATGTTTTATTGGTTCAAGGGTTTTATACCACCAAGAATAAATGGGGTTTCCCGAAAGGAAAAGTTTGTTTAATCTTTCTCTTTCTACTCACTACAGACTCTTTTCCAGGTTAATGAAAACGAAGCACCTCGAGATTGTGCAATTCGGGAGGTCCGTGAAGAGACCGGTTTTGACTTTTCCGAAGTGTCGAAAGGAAAAGAACACAAAATTCAACGATTTCTGAATGACACCATGATTAGACTGTATATAGCAACTGATGTACCAATGGATTTTCCATTCTCTCCTCAAACAAGGAACGAAATCAGGTAACAACAACTGTTGAAAGATTAGTAATTTCATTTTCAGAGATATTCAATGGTTTAACGTATGGGATTTGCCCGTAGATCGTAATGATTATTCTAACAATAAGAATCCTTCAAATTTTTACACAATTCTACCTTTTGTTCAAGATTTGCATATGTATATTAAGAGAGAGCAGAGCAGACGAGCCAAGGTTTGTTAATTGAAACGAAACTATACTTATCGTGGCCATTCAGGAAAAATCCAAAGCTCCACCAGTCGAGAGTTACTTTAATGAAATAACACCCGGAACTAAAATGCAACCCATGCCTTCACAGTTTTCTCAATCAGGTAATTCATGAATTGTTCCGAATTGTTCCGACTACATCGAACAAATTGTTTCAGAGCAACAATTTTCTTCTGTTTCTCTCAATGCTCTATTTAATAATTTATTGCCTCAGCCGAGTTCCAAACCTAGCGTAACTACTCAGCCGCCAGCAATCAACAGTGGAGATTTGGGCATTGATAGACCCCCTCTACGAAAAATAAAAATGGAGGATAATTTTACCTCACTGTCTAATCTCTTCCCACCTACCACTTCACACCCTGTATTATCCACACAAAGCCATTTCCGTCCAGTAGAGAATGGTCCGGCTCATGCTGGTTCTAGTATTATTGATATGTTACAAACAGGTAAAACTATTTTTATAACTATGTCACATACTTTTCTTCAAGGTGCGCCTAAATATGGTTCTCCTCAAATCGCCCAACCAATTGCTGTTCCGGCAAAAGCAGCTAAAGCTACTCCTCTACAATCGGAGTCAAGTAGAGAACGCACTTCCTCCAATAAAATACGATTGAGTGAAACCTCAGTAAGTAGCGTACATGTGAATAAAATTTAAAGAAGTTTCAGGCTTTCACTGCTATTCAGCCAAGTAGAACTATAGCATCAAATGCAGCATCGGGTGTTACCCGACAACATCCTAATCCATCAGCGCCTCCTGCGTCTAACCCCTCTGTGGAAGACATGGATCTAGAGCTCCAACAATACCTAGGAGACGTTAAAGATCATAAGATGACTTCCAAAATTGAGAAAGAACATCTCAACAGGTTTTTCGGCGAAGGCAATTATTGTAAACATGTAACTGCTCAGGTTGACGTCTTCTACAAGGAACTCTGATGTAAATAGCTTGTACAGCTCTGCCCACGAGCTGCACAAGATTTCAGGTGTAGGTGAAGTTCAGCTTTGTCAAGCATGGAAAAGCTTCAAGGTGAGGTTTCAATTTCTTAATCTTGTTCAACTCCGCTTTACAGCTTAATGCCGCTGATCTCTTCCGCACTCGTGCTAGGGTTTATGATAAATAGTAGGTATATCTGCATACTAACCTACTTAATTAAAAACATACTTACAAGTAATCTATCTCAAACATGTCTCTTTTGTTCTGACAGATTCGGGTATAATGTGATTTTGTAATGTATATCACTAGTTCTGAAAGTTGAGCTTAATATATCTGCGACTGTTTTCGCATGTTAACTTTTCTGCATGTTCTCATGTACGTGCTTAGGTCATAATAATCATTTTATTTGTGAAAGTAAACAGTTCGATTAAGTTCTGAATAATTGTAGTTGTTTTCATCAAAGGCTATCTATGAAATCTCTAATTGTTTTGTTCTCTGCACTGTCCTTCAAGGCTATGTTCCAAACTAAACTGAAATGATTCGATCCATCGAAAATCTGAACGAATAAATAGCTTTATTCTAACGCTCTTCCAATGTTCATACCTTGTGTTTGCTCCTCACTTCTTGATTGCGTGATTGTAATTCTTGAACCATATCCATAAGTTGCTCTTTGAAAGGAGGTGATTCATTTGTTCCAACCATGAACAAAGCGGCAATATTCAAACCGTTCCACTCATCCACCCGGCAGTCAAGCTGGATGAAATCATCTTTCTTCAATCTAAATACCAGTGTATTAGACTGTCAGTTGGAACCCTCTCACCCGATGGCTAAACCAACTTCCGTTTCTGTCAACTCCTTGATCTTAAAAATAGGTGCTAATGCGATCACACCTCTGATCTTAGCTGACTTTAATGCGGCGGCAACTGAATTTTAAAATATTGCATTTGAACTAGATTAGCGGAAAGGTTTAATTATTGTCAGTTTGACAGCGTGGACGCTGACGAACGGTTGTGTTTTGCTCTCTATCCATATATGTGTGGCGCTTGTGTTCTCTTCATTTGCGTATGTTATACCTTTCCAACACAAATAACCTCCAGCGGAATGACCTCCTATTACAATATCTGTCAAACCGGGATAAACTTCGAGAACTTTCTGAAAACACTTTTATGTTCCAATGTACTATTGCACTCACTTGAACGGCTTGTATAGCATCCTCTATGGTTGATTTCAAGCCATAGCCATCTATAGCTAGCTTATAGCCCACGCTTCCGACAGCCCATCCTTTTTCAAAAAATGGAACGACTGGGGATATACCGTACTGTCTACTGCCTTCCTTAAGGTGTAGTAAGTAACTGATTTATGCAGGTGTATTGAATTCTAACCATCCAATAACCGCCGTGAATACTCAGAAAAAGTTTTTTCTCAACTTTACCATATATGTCAACGACTTGCGCTTCATCTGTAGGAACGATAATTATTATAATGCATCAGAAAAACCTTGTCCATAGCGTATTTCATTGGTTAAGTGTTGTGAGAAGAAGTCTTTATACAACTTTTCTTCTTTTACAATGAAGTTAGCGAGAACCTGCAGCACCCATCTCAGAATTAAACAAACTCTGTTCAAACCTGCTTGCCATCTTCCCCTGTGAAGTTGCTCGGCATGTACAAATGATTCAACTTTTCATCAACCATGCCTGATTTTCACAGAAATGCTAAATGTTTAGAAGGATAAGAAATACTTGGAAAAGCTATAGTATGATGCAATGATTTTCTTTAACTGTTTCTCTCAAATGACCATGTAGTGCTTATCAAACGGTTCTTGATCTCGTATTTATAGGGGTCATATGTCAAAAAAAGTATTGATCGATCTTTTCTATGATGTAATCAGCCCATATAGCTTATTAGGCTTTGAGGTAAAATGGGGAATGTTGAAAAACATATCAATATTTTCAGGGACTTGTACGCTATCAGAAAGTATGGCCGATTAATTTGAGACTTCGTCCTTTCTTCTTTCCGGCAGTAGTCAAACGTTATTAGTTTTTGTAAAGTTTTCGGATTATCTTTATGGTTTACAGACAACCCTGGGGCCCCAATGTTGATTGATATCAAGGCGAAGTATACACTGATTGATGTTCCAAGAGCTGCAGAATCTTACAAAATCCCTTTCAAGTTTCCTGAAGTACTGCTTCAAATACATTAAAAAGGGCTGCAAATTATACTTGTAGAATTTCAAAGATATTGCAATCGGTAAAAGCGCAATCAAAGCTCAGCGAGTGTTGAATGTGCTCAATCAGCAAAGCACAGATCTTGAGATTGCAGTGGCGAGAGGATTATGGAGACGATTTTTTTATGAGGGAGCTGGAATATTTGAAAACGAAGATATTATGAAGGTAGTAGTCTTCATTCTTGCAATCATCATTCCAAAACCGCCTATAGGTCATGAAGGAAGCTGGTGTAAGTAATCCAGAAGACATAATAAAGCAATCTAATAGCGAAACGAACAAGAAGAGATTGGTGGACACAACTAATGAGGCCATGGAATATGGAGTGAGTAGGATAATGAACAACTCTTGAAAAACTTTTTCCAGTGTTTTGGAGCTCCATGGATCACTGTCCATACTGATCACGGTTTGGAGCAGTTCTTCGGTAGCGATCGTCTACCAGTCATTGCGCATATGATCGGCCAGAAATACATTGGACCTTGCCCATAAATAGCGATTTGTGTTGTCTTTAAAATAGCATCTGATTAAATAAAGACTGGAATGTAAGGCAAAACAGAAAAACCACAGCTCGTTCATCGTCATAGCAACGGTGCCCATAAAATTGAACAAAATAAAATCTGATAACCAAATATCAGAATGACTTCTCATCCGATTATGTCTGATAAGTATCCAACTTTGTTTTGTTGTTAATTGACCACGGCAACAGTGTCTTCCTAAACGGCTTGAATGCTCGTTCTTTCCGAGGCCACCCACATTTTATTTTCATCGATTACATATTTCAAAATGAAGCCGTGCGCTGTCAGCTTCTGGAATTACCTTGGTCTCGTGATTATCGATTACGTGTGTTTTTTGAGCATTTCTTTGTTTGAGTTTCCGTTGTTTGCTTAATCCACTGTTCATTCTTTCCTAACCTTGTGTAGCTCAATCAACTATGTGTCGACGTAGGAGATATGCTAAAAAATGTTGTTTTCCAAGATTCTTTATGGGACAAGCCGCTAGTATTCCCTACAATCACTGCCATGTTAACTATCCGAGACAGCCAATTGGTAGTCCTGTACGAGCCATTCATGCACAAGAGCACCTGCAACATATACCTGCCGTTCCATCAGCACCGGCTATGGTTTCTCAGCCCGTATGAACTTTGAAATCAATTTCACTCATTTGAGTTTCTACTTTCAGAATGCAATAGTCGTTCCTCTACACTACTATCCAAACAGTTTTTATACTCCATCAGCTGGTAATGGGGGGTCGATTATTAATCGCATAGAAGATAGATTCACTGAGCTGAATGAGCGGGTAACAGAAAGCTTAGATGGAAACAGATTTTACAACCAAGTTCGAGACCCAAATATTCCCATACCACCAGGGCACATTGTGCAGACAAACGTAGGAACTTTCAAATCAGAGAATAATGATAAGATTCTTCAGACTTACGTGCCCGTTTCGATGAATACTCCTCAAGGAGTGTACCCGCCGCCTCAAAGTAACGTCCCACCTTCCTATAGAAACCCCGCATTCCCACCAGCAACGTCACATGCTTATTACGGAAGTCCACCTCCTTATACTCCCACAGCTCCACAATTTGAAGAGTCCTTATATCCCTCTTTCGATGACATGGAGAAGAAAATGAAAAATTTGGAAGTCGGCTCAAAAAGCTGAACGTTGAAATCATGAGGTTTGATAATGATTTTACTGTGGTAAAGAATATCTTTATTAATCTATGATCAATAATTAATGAGGCTGTAATATAATGAAGTTTGCTTAATTTAATTTTGGGCAAAGGCTGATATAGCTTATCGTTTTTTGTGAATATCAATAAGGTTTCCAATTATATCGTAAAGCTTTCGCCATGCTTCTTTTTCTTCTTCTGTGACGTTTCCTTCCCGAATGTGCGAGAGCACAGCCAGCAGTTCCGGCACCATATGCTTAAACTTATTAATTTCAAGAGAAACATGTTTTTCTAATTACTTGTATATGCTTTTTATGAATGTTCCACTTCAAATGACTGAGCGCGATCTTACGTGTACTTTGGCGTAATGTTGAATCGTCATCAATTGAATTAACAATTTCCTATAAATATGCTAATTTATAAAAATAAATTATTTTCCAAATTCACGTGACACACATGGTTTTTTCTCATTTCAATTGAAACTTATGAATGAGAGCGGCTGCGTTTATGTGCATTTGTCAGAAACAATAGAAGGAGAGATTGCTTTCTCACAACAAATTAATTGAAACATTACGAACTTGAAGCCCTCTCATGTAAACGGTCGCATGGTTTCTCAAAACATCAGATGATAGCAACGAACTGTCGGGAATGGCACGGAATTGAGGCCAAATGTCTTTATATTCAGGATGTTCCGAGAATAGCCTGTATCGAATCAGAACTCAACCGAATCATTCAGCTTACTTCACGAAGAGTGCCAGTCCGTTTGGCGTTGCACAACGCTTCAACTCATTGAAACCATCCTGAACAAGACGACGATCGCTTCGCGTCATACGGCTGATCTCTTTATGCAGAAGCTCTACCAATGAATATGTATATACATATACATACGTCAAAAAGTGAACAAACCTTCTTTATCCATAACTGAATAGACGTTTAATTGAGCCACTAGATGGGAGGATATCTCAGAATTTATAGATTCTTATATTTATACACTTCCGCTAAGTGGGATGTTAATGCTTCCGTGATAACCTCCTTCTTCCCGTTTTGAGAAAACATTTCCCTAATTGAATTAAGCTAACCATTACATCATATTTATAGTTTTCGTAAGTTGAGCAAACAAGTAGATTATGAGAATGAAGCTTAGCCATGAATCATGGAGCGTGTCAAGTCAAAGCTAGAAAACTACAGCTCAAACAATCCATAAAGTTATAAGCATTATAAAAGTAAATGTTGACAAAATATTAAATGTAGGAGAGATGTTCTTCTTCAAAGTCCGGCTGCTGTGTACTGTTCTGAATACTCCGCCATTTTTTCTTGTCAAAGATGATCTGTCGTCTGGTTCATCGGTTTTCAATGTCTTGACTATTTCAGTCGGTGAAGGAAAATCGAAAAGATCATCATCTTCATCAGAGTTTTCTTTATTATCCTTCTCATCAACCTTAACATCATCTATCTTCCAAGTGACTTCCACCTTGTCATCAATTTTCGGATCAGCCTTGTGATGGCGATGCTCTTCTTCAATTTTTTTCTCAACTTCCTTATGAATAATATCGTTATCGATTTCTTCTATGACTTTCTTTATCAGAACCTTCTCTTCAGCTGCGACAACTTCTGCTTCATCATCTATATCCTCCTTCATCTTGTTCCACTCTTCTCTCAATTCCTTGTCAAGCTTTTCGTTATCACGCTCTTTCTCTTCTTCAGCTTCTTCTTCTTGAACTCTTCTGTCCTCCTCTATTTCTTCCATCAGTTCCTTCTTCAATTCATCGATTGCTGGATTAGCTGAGTTACTATCCGTTTTTGGAACATTTTCATCATACTCTTGATTCTGAAACGAATGTTATCTCGATACGAAGTCTAATTTTACCTTATCAACATCTGGATCTGTTTCTTTTGAACTTAAATAATCAGATGTTCTTGGTAAGTTTGGTACGTCTACATCGTCATAGTCCAAAGTTTCTTCAGCATTTTTAGCTGAGCCTGTTACTGAAGCCGAAGATTTTGGTGTCGGAAGAGGCAAATGTGGTAAAGAACCCAAAATGAAGAACATAATTCAAAACAATCGAAACGAACGAACCATTCAATCTCTCGATCTCTTCTTTTGTCATAAACACTACTTGAGGTTGTATACGCTTTAAATAATCTGAAAACTATATATCTGAGCAATATTAATTTTTTAAAAACCTTGATCGATTTTTCCGTGTTCGTCAACAGGTACTAGAACACTGCCGTCATTTCCTTCCAAAGATGACTAGAACAACAATTTTTTTTGGAAGTGAGCTATGAAATTACCATTTCGTAGTCCTTGGGAACAGGTAGAGATGGCAATTCATCTCCATATTCTTTTATTGTTTCATGCCGAGTACCATCATGTAACGTTCTAGAGTTTAAGATTTCGTAACCTTTAGCTTGTCTTAAAGCACGATTGTGAGGCTTAATTCGATGATATCGGCCTCGATGCTCTTTGATTGGAATTCCAGTACAAATGACTGAAAGTTTAAATATGAAAGTTAGTAGTATGAAACAAAATAACCTGCTAAAACCAGTAAAGAAAGAAGAGATCGTGTAAATATCATACGTTGATGTCAGAGGATGGTGGCCACAAAGAGTTGTAGATAACGCCTTATCTTCAAACAAAATCAGACTGTCATACTATCGGTTCCCTCCTCCTATCAGTATGCTCACTTATTTAATTTGATGTGTTCAGCTATTTGTCTGCAACCTTTAGTGGTCTCTCCGCATCGGTACTTCTTCCATAACCTAACAAGTCCATAAACTTCAATTTCTAACGTCGACCTCATCTGAGTTTGCAATAAAAACATGTTAAGAACGTTTATCGATTTGTCTCATTCGGTGTCTGATAAACACAATAAATAATTTGATGAAATAACATTGTTATTCATTTAAGTAGAACAATCATGTTGCGTAAACTGAATTAACTTGTTCGTGGTTCATTTATAATATCGGAGAGTACGCTCAATCGCATATCATTTTCGAAATGCTGATGCTGAGATTCGGTTGGCCACCTTTCATAGCTCTTATGTCAAGATGAAGCTATGCTATTGGGAAGTATTATTACAAATAAACGATGTATTCATGGAAACAATGATGATTTGAGCTTGGCAACAAAGCTAACATAGCAACAATAAAAGACTGTCGTTCTCTTAATCGCTCATGAAGCAATGAAACTGCATCTCTATTTTTCACTGCTTGTTGGTGTTGTAAGTTTTGTTAAAATGATAGCCTTTAAATAGTTTTTTTTTGGAGAACATCATCAATGTTACCAATTCAATCACTTCAACTCCATCAACAACACGTAAAACTTCTTTTAATCACTAAATTCTTTTCTCTTTTTCAGCTGTCATAACGTGTAGGGGTATTTATTTCTCAGGTAAGGCTCTAAGTTTAAGCTTAACACCCTCATCATCTCATTTCAGATGTCCTAGATGTGAGCGAAAATCTGCTCATCCATTTTTAAGGCTATTGCAGGTGTGCCAACAAGGATTGTTCTTCATAAGTCCCGAGATATCGGCGACAGTTGACGATCCAACTCCAATTTTGTATTCTGAGTTGAAAACGTTCACCATCATTCCTGGAGTGAGATAGATTGATAGATTACGATATTCAACACCATTCATTAGAACTTGTCCTGCAACTATGTTGTTCAATGGAAAACGCCTCAAGGTACCTTTGATGAACTTGATGGAAATGTTGAACCAGGCATTAATGAAATTTGCGCAATAAACGAGATCTATACGGTTACGCATGCACTGTAGGTACTCAGTTCAACAATTATATTTCAGGCCTGTGGGTATATCTTTCTCATAAGCACAACAACCGAAACAACAAAAACAACAACAGTCTATACTACATCTTTGACCTCAACAACTACGATACCATCTACGGAACTTTCCACTTCCACTTCTACCCTCACTTCCACGGATCCTACGACAACCCAAGCGTTGTCTACCACACCTATTCTCTCTTCTACTGAACTAGCCTCTTCAGTACCAACACCTTCATTGTCCTCCACCGTTCCCGACTCCTCTTCTACTTTTCAGCCAGCTCTTGAGAGTAGTTCTATCACTTCTACACCTTCTACAACCTCAATCCCTAGTTCAATATTGTCAACAAGCTCAACCTCTTCTTCTATCACACCTTCTTCGTCTATGGAGACTAGCACTGCTACTTTAACCACATTCACTCCATCAACATCCGCAGACACGACTACAGTATTTTCTGAACCTACTACCGCAGAAGCCTCTACAGCTACAGACTCAACTACCACTATGTCAAAAACACTCATAACATCTATCTCTAGTTCCACTTCTTTAAGTACTCCCATCGCTACCTCCACTTACACGAGCTCTGTAGTTTCCTCTACTCCCAGCTCCTCGATGACATCTTTTTTTTCAACCTCTTCCTTTACGAGATCTACGCCCACCTATTCAAGCCAGTCAACATCAGAATCAGCTACTCCAACTTCTTCCGTGATGTCATCCTCGAGTACACCATACATATCAACCTCTTCTTCTCAAAAAGAGGAATCTTCCACTGTCGTACCAACAGAATCCACTGTCGTGTCATCTAGCTCTGCCTTCTCTACAACTATTACTACTCTAACATCTACCCAACCAACTTCTACAATAGTTTCTTCAAGCACTACGATGTCGGCTACTCCTCACATTGAAACTTCTTCATCTACCGCAGCTACAAACCTGAATTCTACTTCAGTAGCATCAACAATTTTAAAATCTTCGCTTGCAACAGTTGCAATCTCTCCAACTGAAGAAGTAATGGAAACTACCCCTACACCTGTCTTTTCAACAACTAGTGTGCTCATGACTTCCCCCTCTTCTACGTCGTCGTCTACCGTGTTATCTACAATGAATGATCTTGACACATCTGATACTTCACTCTATACTACAAGTTTCTCTCTCTCTACCCTCTCTTCTTTCCAATCAACAGACTCCACATCTGACTTATCCACAACCGAAAAAGCTAACCCCACATCAACTCTATCAGCTTCTTCTATAGAGTTATCTTCTCCTACCTCAACATCCCCTGCACACTCTTATTCCTCTAGTGATCTGGGATCCACTTACCATACAGTAACTGACGTCACAGATGCATCAGAACCAAATCTCACTTCGGCTAGCGATGCTCCAACTACCACACGTTACATTGAAGACCTCGAAGAACGAAAAAAAAACGAATTAATTGCCGAAAAACTAGAAGAGCTAAAGTCGAAAAATGAAACATCAGACGATAGTATTGATAAGTTGCTGGGCAAAAATGTTAATATGAAAAGTATGAACTACTTTAACAAATAATTTTTCAGAGAGAGGAACTGATTGATCTGATTCAAAACGAAATTTCTACCAACCCGAAGGTTTGAAAGTATTAAGCTATAGGTGTTATTAGTGACATCATAACTTCTTAGATGGATGACGAAAGCATTCGTGAGTACATTGAGAATATCACAAAGAATATGACATCAGCTAATGAGGAACTAGCCAAGGTTATTTTGAAGGAAAAATAAGGAAATCATCCTTTTTTAGGCTATTGAATCCATACTCGGCGATGTTGATAAAGTTGATATCAAATCTCCGAATGTTATGTTT
Organism: Auanema sp. JU1783; assembly: GCA_943334845.2. Taxonomy (NCBI): domain Eukaryota; kingdom Metazoa; phylum Nematoda; class Chromadorea; order Rhabditida; family Rhabditidae; genus Auanema; species Auanema sp. JU1783. The sequence goes on along the minus strand of CALQYR020007359.1, from coordinate 80,312 downwards.
GACTTGCTGGAAAACGTAAAAGGATCGATTGCCGAGAGCAACGGGTTTACAATAGATCCAACACAAGTAAATTCTATATAGTCACCGAGGTATACGTTGAATTAAGAAAACTGGGGAACAGTATGGTACATACTTTTCCGAATATGGAGAACTTCGTGGTGAAGGCTTTAACATTGTACTGCATGGTTGTTCTGTAGGATGACGAAAGCATCAACGATTAGATGGGCTTTACTTTCAGGTGACTGTTCAAGGAAAAGACGTGTTCTTATCTGGAAGGATTATTCCCAGTAAAATTCAATCGGCGAATGAAGAGACGTATTTGAAATACTACTCTGAAGGCACAGTTGAGATGGTCGGGGAATTCCAAAACTGGACCTCAGTATCAGTGAACAGAGGGAGCTTTGTATCGAAAAAACTTACGGATTCATCGTCCGTTATTCATTTTCAAAATACGGCTAATGTAAACTGGATGAAGACTATTCGAACAGATATTCATTAAATTTTAGATTCAAATCAGTTCAAATGACTATAATCCACCAATGTTGTATGGGTTAGAACTTTGGAATTCTTCACTTCTACGAGTTTCTGGATCGAAACAAGCCCAAAACTACGCTAGCCTGACGGCTTTTGTGAATATTGAAAACTTACAGTTGAACTTGCAGGTAAATCATGAATTACATACAGTTTTACTCAGCTTTTCTAGCTCACTAAATCGCTCATATCTGATTTGCTGCAAGGAATACCACAGCCTGCTATAAGCTGCTCATTTCAAATGACTGTACAAGACAGAACATACACCATTAACACAGGGTTTGCTCGAATTATCCAGACACTACTCAATGAAATTTATAGAGAAGGATATATAATGGCTAAAAGCATAGATGAAACCTCACACACTATCCTATACATAGGAAATTCGATGACGGTCACACCAGAATTCACAGAGCTTCACAAACTTTTATACTTTCCTCTTAACTTCAAAAGTTTATTTCTGCTTCTGTTAACATCTCTAAAACGCAGTTTTTGAGACGTGGATGTGAGCTGGTTCGATAACACTGAGATAGGAAATACCACAGTCAGACTCAAAGCTGCTAATGATGATATACTGAACATTGATGTGATTCTGCCAGGTTTTGCTCCGAAGAAATGTCATTTGATGAACGAAAATGTTAGAAAGCAAGCTTCCACCAGTGCGATCCCGCACAAATCCTATCAATAGAACAACATTGATCATCAATTCACCTGCTACTATAGACGACATCAATGTAGTATTGAAAAACGGAGGAATATTAACAGTTGCGGGCGCTGTAAGTATTCCGCACGTAATCTCATTAGCATAAACACGTGGGATTTTTTTCAAAGCCAACTAACGTGAAATTTGTCACTTCATAATGAGACAACGACATGAGAGGCTGTGCATTTTAATGCATCTCCAAAGTCAATTATCAAAGTTATACAGCTTTTCTATTCAGATTACAATTGAGAACACGGTCATAGAAGTTGGAAACAATAGCTTGAAAGTTGATGGCAAATCATTCACCATATCTTTAGGTGAAATTAATACTCTAAGCTTGAGTGAAGTTGTTTATGAAGTATGTTTCACTCAATATTCATTCATCAGATTAGTTTAGTTACGAAGAACTACGTCACCACCTACTCTAGTTCTTTTATCCGGGCGAGTTACAGCTACAGAAATTCCACATTATAGGTATTACAGAGGAACTGAGCAGACGTAATGAAATATCTTTTGAGATCTGAATTTACATTTGATGGTGAAGACAGAATGTATTTTACTGGTGGAACTCTGATAAGAAATCAAACGAATGGGATAATTCTCATTGGAAGTACTCTCCAATTATCAAAAGATTTTTCTGCATCATCCTTCAGTATGTTGTATGAAACATAAGCAATCAAAATATATGTTACAGGTGTTATACCTCAAAGCTTGTTCACTCAAAAATCATATGAGTATCTAACAAACACAATGTCCAATATAAATGATTATTTGAGTAATAATTCTTACAGCCTATCTCCAGAGGAGCTCACAAAGGTTTGATTGGTGGATAACACAATCATAACATTGTTCTTGCCATGCAGACATTAGATGAAATGCTTAATACAACAGCCTCTCTAATTGATTCATTGCAAACCACTGCCAAGTCTCCATTACCTTCTGATGTGGCGATCAATTTATTGTATGAAAAGACAAACTACAATGATATATTCAACGTTATACCCGAAAATCCAGGTTTATCATTGTAACGGTTAAGTATGATCAAACTCTTATAGATGATATACGGTATGTGGAGGAGATGACTGAAGAAGAATGGGCAGCTGAAGCAACAGAAATTGTTCAAAAACAAATGGTAAAAACTTTTATTTTTTATAAAAAAGATAAGTGTGAATACAAAGGCGAAAGATTTACTGGAGCAGACAAAGAAAATTCTGACCAACTTAGTAGATACTATAGCTACTAAGAAAATACAAAATGGTGAAATCCCTTTCCTTATGGAGGTATGCATAACAGGAGCATAATATGTTAATTGAATGTTTTTCACAGTTTCCTGGAGCGGGACTGGAAATGATTATAGCAGGAGGAACAAGTGAGTTTGTTCTGAGTAATACCTATTCTTGCACCAACTGGGAGGTAAGATATTCTACAGATAACTTCTCACAATACTTGAATAGGTTGGCTTTCCAAAAAACGCTGAAGACTTAAACCTAGTTGGTATAACAAAAGATACTATCATTCGAGTTGATGTTGCCTGCTATGGTAGCAACAACTACTATTTCGTGGATGATTATAATCAACTCATCAATAGTGGATCAGTTGATGTACAGCTTAAGACTGCCGACTCAGAAGTTATGAAGTTAGCTGAACGCTCCTAAATAAGACTTTAATCAACTATTGTAGGGTGAAAGATGCTAAGGAACCGATTGTAATAATGGGCGAAACGCTAAACGGTTTGTCTCTAACTCAATATTTTCTTATTTTGTCACGGTTAAAGATAATATTAATCCCTCGATACCGTTGGCTAGTAACCCTATAGATGAAAACCAAATTTTGGATTTTCGCTCATTTATAGTATCTGCCTGGAACACATCTTTAACTATAGAGGTTTGAATCAAAACTAATTCAGATATAACCTGCCCAATAGGTTCAATTCCCAACTTTGGCAAATGGTGAGGAAAAAGTTCTGTTCATAGGATATCAATCACAACCTGGCCCTAGAGATGAAGACCATGAATACATTTTTAATTATAACAGTTCTATCGGTTAGCTTCGATCACACACGAGATAATAATTGTGAGGTTTTAGATAATAACAGATTCTTCATTCCCTCTGAGAAACTTCATAATATGACTGGTATGTACATACTAGGAATTGGTACTAAGGTCAGCTCAATCACTAATGGAACAGTCACATACGATGAGACGGATAAACCACCAGAGATTAGTGAGCCTTTTCAATTTAAAAAAGGTGCAATAAACATCAAAGGGATATTATTAAAAGTTTTTGCTTATAATAGATAGTTCCGAGTTCTATGCTAGAGTTCTGACGAAAGGATGTTATGCTTATAAGAACGAAACTGATCGGATGGAGTCGGAAGGCGTTTCGGTAAAAGTTTCTCACATCTAATGAAAAGCTTCTTGTTTTCAGGTAGTAGACTCATCTAGTACTACTCGTGTGATCTGTCATTCACGACATTTGACAAGTTTCTCCGTCGGAATAAAAAATCCTGAAATTGCTGTGAAGTATTCTTACGACTTCACTGTTGACATTGTACCGGTACATATTGAAGAGAATAAGCTTCAATAATAAAGATGAACGTATTTTAGAAAAATGTTCGACCGATGATACTCATAGCGGCTTATACCATATTTCTTCTCATCACTTTCTACAACTGTTGTACTATAGAAAGATTAGATAAAGATAGGGTATTATCTAATCTTCTCCAACACCATGCACTCACAATTCCAGGGAGAAATGAGGCACTTAAAAGATAATCATCCTGCTGATGAGTATATTTATGTGATATCCGTCTTCACTGGCTTCAGGCAATTTTCTTCCTCACAATCAACGGTAATTTGCTTTCCTACGCCTAGTTTAATGAAATTAGATATGCTTCAACATAACGGGAGAAGCAGCTAGTGAAATGGGAAGGCGGTTGGAAACAGAGGAAGATGATGTGCAGCATGTATTGAAATGGGGAACTTGTGCACGCTTCTTGATGAGGACGCACTGGTAAAAAACTTTTCGAAAATCCTTAGAGAACGATCTATCGCAGGCCTTTGGGCAATTTGAAATATTTACGCCTGTGGATCGAAAAACCCGGTGAAGAGCAATCTGAAGCTTGGTTTTGTACTAAAGTTGTGATCTACGATCTCCAAACAACGAAAAAATTCACGTTTCCTGTTCACAGTTGGTTCGGTCGCACAAATGGGGATGGTCAAGTTTCGTACCAATGCTGGTAGCTGGATGATAGTTTGTTCTAGACTGAGAGACTGTGCCAAGTAGACAATTCTATCAATTTGTTCAATGAAAGCATAAGCTTCCATAACATACTGGAACAGATAAGTTATATTGCCATGTTCTTAGGTATGCGATGAATCATCCACATGTCTAACATTAGTTCAGGGGGTACTGGTATATCAAGGTTGAGACTAGAGAGAGATGTTTACATTCTATCACTATGGATCTCATCATCAATAATAACAACCATCTTATGCTTCACAACACATTTACTCAACAATTCCAAAACTAAAGATTCGTATAAAATTTTTGATGTGAGAATCGTGAGCTATTTTCCTTTGAGCTCATAGAACCATTTAAGGCCGTTGTTGGCATGATTCTCGCATTACTACTTACAGTTATCAATATGATATTACCGTATATTGCCAAGTATCACTAGTATTCACTCTGAAACTTATTACTCTTTCCAGAAAATCATATACGAGAGATGAGAACGAAAGAGTGAAATACTATAAGCAGAACTACACCAATTACGTGGAAGCTAAACGACAATGGAAACCGTTATTCAAAACATTAGTAACTACTATCGTGAAAACGACGATAATGATACTTCTAGTATTGAACACGGTGGTGAGTATGTTAATGACAAGGTTGATATGAACGCACACACGAAACATAAGCCTTGCATGGATCTCTCATTCATTATGGATAATAAGACTTCCATTCAAATTTTTCTTGGAATTAGTCATACTTTCAGAAATGTTTTTCTTTATCGGAACAGTATGCCAACATCTTCACTCGGAGATTTTTAGTTATGATGTTCCTTTGGCTAGCACTTTTCGAACCATTCAAGGTTTCAAGATAGTGTGTACTAATCATAATCCTTTTTCTTCTGATGCAGGCATTCCTCATGTGTCTCAAAAATATCAAATGGAATCGTACTTATCAGATAATATCACCATCAGAATTATCATTCCTTCCAATCAAAGCACTAGCTGAATTCCAAAGTCTTTCTAATTAGCTGGATTACAAAACTAGAAATTTTCCAGAATGTCCAGAAGAGATTGTTGATAAAAGCACAGGTTCAAGCTATGCAGATCTATCCAAACTTCGAGCCTCGAAAGATAATCGCATGAGGTGAAAAATGATGAAATGTGCTTATAATTGATTAGCAAATTATAGAGATGAAATGTTATTTCATACAGTACGAGAAATTATATTTTTGGTATTTTCTTTAATAATCTTTGTGAGTCTCACATATCTGTTGCGCGATAGGTTTGGATATTACTATCATCATCAAGTAAGGCTTGTCGAGCTTATTAGACATACTTTGGAATAGATAAAAAACAATTACAACTTGGAAACGAAAGAATCATCTTTCTCAAACATAAAAAGCATTGATGATTTCTGGAAATGGTCTGATTCTTCTCTTGTGAATGGTTTGTGTGTTTACAATTCTACTCAAAAAAATAATAGGACTCATGGCGAGTTGGCCTGATGGAGAACCTGCTTATGATATGCGAGGCTTCGTTAACGATAAGGTTCTCATCATCTGCTTCTTATTCTGAAGCAGTCAGATTGTAGGCTTCCCGAACTATGGGTACGGGAATCATAAGGCAAATAAGATCAATTCCGCACAAGTGTGACTTTGTTCTGCCTGAAGCATCTTCACAGTCTGTTTGCGTGAATGATATTTGGAATGCTGGATATGAAATGACAAGCCACTTTGACGCTTCGTGGTTGCCATACACGAACAGCACTGACATTGAGTATACATACCGTTCGAGTGAATTATTACAAAGTTATTTATCGTTCCCTTTGGAATTTATTTTTTTGGTTCAGGCAATTCAATTATGGGACAACTTGGAACTTATAAGGGCGGTGGATATGTAGTATCACTTCAAGGAACAGCAGACGCTTTACGAACAAAGTTTCAAAAACTTCGAAACGAGTCATGGATAGATAAGGTTTTAAAACTATTCTTGCAAAGTTAGCTTTTGAAGTTTAGGAAACTCGGGCTGTTGTAGTTGAGCTCTCCCTATATAATGCACAAATTAACTATTTTGGTGTGCTTCAACTGCTTCTGGAAATACCAAGAGCAAGTAAGGCCCCACAATTCTAAAAGAATGTTCCACAAACTCTTCAGAGTTTTGCTTACCTACGGTATGGGTCGAATCGATGCGCCTAATCAGAGAAGATGAGGATACGATAAATGGAACCATTGAGGTATAAAGTTAACTTTAAGTGAACTACATACCCAATTAAGTGCTTGTACATCTGCTACTGCGTCATAAAGTTTACCCTGGAGTTCTTTTACATCATTCATGATAGATTCAAATTACTAGGAAAACATCTGATTTTCAGCCCTATTCAACTCCTTAGGTGGCTTATGATTGGGTAGATTTCAATGAGACTTTCGAAAAAAAAAATTGTTTTCTTTGAATGCAGAGGCTATGATCTGTGGCAAACCATGGATTTCTTTGTTGGTTTAGTGTCAATGATATCAATAATCACATATATAATGAAAGTTGTCTATGTCAAAGAGGTGAGATGAAGCCAGCTTTCAGACAAACAGATGTACTGTAGGCAGTTGACTCTTTCCTGAATACAAACGGAAACAGTTACATCAATTTGTCCAAACAAAGAGATACAGATCTGATGTTCACTTACACTTTTGCAACTGTTGTATTTTTTGTGTCCTGCAAACTCATGAAAATTCTGAGGTTCAGCTAAATGTTAGTATGAAGTCACACTTATCTCTTCCAGATTCAACCATAGAATAGGTGTTCTAGCTGATACTTTAGAGAGTGCTACTACAGGAATAACAGATTATGGACAAGGGTTCTTGTGCGTATTAAATGCCTTCATACTAGCTATGATGCATTTGCTGGGAAACTCGCTGGAAGGGTAATTTAATAGATTTTTTGATGTATAGCATACTATCACTAGTTATTACTCTTATATTGTATCCCTTCAAACTCTTGTGTCTTCTCTACTTGGCAAGTTGGGGGGAGGAAAGGTGTATGATCTTTCCACACTAGGTAAACTAGATAATTTAAACTAAGAAAGTTACATGCGTTAAGGATCGACATACTTCTTGTTGTTCATGTTCCTGGGTACTGTTCTTCTCTTGAACGTATTTGTGATGATCATCATGTACGAATTTGAAATAGTTCGTACCAATGCAGATAGATTGGCGAACAATTACGAGATAATTGAACACATTTCCTATAAAGTATACTTGACGAAATTGAATGGTAGATTTAAAATATGTTTTAGGTTAAAAATACATGTGGCATGCTTGAACGTTCAAACAAAGTTTCAGTTGCTTTACAGGATCAATACTGCGAAGCTCCGTTTTTACAAATATTCAAGCGCAAAGTAGGTTCCCTTACAACTTTCGAGGTTCAATATTTCAGATTTACTTGGCAATTTATCGAATGAGTCGTTTACACAATATGAACCGGTTGAACCGCACAATCACTCGTGAAGCTCGAATCGAATCGGTGCCAGATGATATAAAGAATGCAACCGTTCTGTAATTTTTTTAAGTAGCTTAGTTTATTGAATTTGATATTTCTCGTAAATATCATTCAGACCAAACAACAGGGATACTAGCATCATCGATAGCACCACCAGGTCCTCTCGTCTCACAAAATTGCTTCTCTAAAGAAGTTCCCGCAATATTAACTCCTGCTGCAAACAATACATGGTCTTCTTGGAACCGCATAGGGTTTTTCTTGGTTTCCTTGTTGAGCATACCTTTGTTTCAAAAATAAATATCAACTTTTGTTTAAAATAAACCTATTCTCATTATAGAAATAGGGATATCCACCCGCAGTAGCCTATTCCATACTTTGACACTTTCATCTGACCACTGATTTTTCGAAGGATCATATTCTGGGTTTTTATCTCTATATCCATGTAGGCAAAACTGTCCACAGAGTGGTGGATAAACGCAATGGCTAAATTACAACTAAGAAAGAGCATAAAGAATCAATAAAAAACCTTGGATGGATTTTATATAGCTGTCCAGGAATGACTAGTTCACGCCCACCAGAGTCAAGATAACGAACTTGACAAGAGTCGTCACAGTGCATAACCTGAAATATTTTTTCGAAAACGTTAACTGTAATACTATAAAAATGAAGAGTACCTGAACCCTCTGCCACTCTCCAGTATATGGTGCACGATCTTCAAACGTTTCAAGAATCGCGTACACTTTCTTACCAGTACTGAGCCATTCACATCTGACAAAAAAAGCATGATTGAAAACGGATGAAATTCACACCAACATTTCTTTTTTGTTCAAACTGAACCTATTACAGCTTTGAGAATAAAATGAATCCAGAACATCGGCTTTTGTTTTCAAATTTTCGTCGGCATATAACATCAACTCAACAGTTTCTTTTGTCAGTACACGTTCTTCGTCTTCGTAGGACAGTTCTAAAAATAATAACAATGTAAAACGACACTCTTATCTGTAACTAGCCATGTGTGTTGGTTCGTTTCATCGGTCGAGCATACCACTCGAATGGAGACTCTGTGTATTCTCCCTCCACAGACACAAGGAATTCCATGGTCCGCTCACTTGCATAACTTAGAAAAACATGATCGAAGATACTAATAAGGTAATAAACCCATTTGCGTAAAGATAATCAGGTGTCAACAGCGGAACCTGAGCTATATCGACAGACCAGCCAGCCCATACGTCAGCAGAGCCCTCCTGGTGCCTTTCCTGTTTACCTTCAGGCCAGACTTTTTGGAATTCGGGAATGAATGCACTACTAGGATCCTAAGGACCAACTCAAGCTGATAAGATCAGTTCACACTAACCTCATGATCACAATTTTCTATCGGTTCTATCATGGAAGAATCATATACATTGATTGGAATTACAAATAGGTTTCCGAGGCGGCAGGAAAAGAGATGAGCAATTGATACACCCATTGTATCATCTTCACCTTTCAAGCCAAATAGCTCTACCTATAAATCACAGTCAAGTTATTCACTGCAAAACGGATACCTTATTAGGCTCACTATAATCATTGCAATAATATGTACTAAACATTGTTCTTGTCTTGAAAAGCGTAAAACTACTCATAAGTTCTTTCAAAATTATCGCATGCTCTGAATTCCATTTAGCTCTTAACTGTAGAAGCATATCGTGAACAAAATATGAAAGCACCAACATTTCCTTCTAATGCAGGGTTTCCTTGCATCCTCAACCCATGAATTGATATACATATAGCTTGCCATGGATGATAAGGTAACTCAGCTATTGGCATAACAGCCAATGTCTGAATTCATAGTTTTGTTGACCTGGTAAATTCAAAACATCGTACATTCCTTCCTATCCATTTCTTTACACCGTGATCGATGAACATCACTAGAACCCCCATATTCAAATCATTTGATTTCTAAACATAACACTCTACCATAACATCCACTAACCAAAGCTAACCTTGAGTAAACGACATCTTGCAAACATACCTTGTTCAATAGGAGCCATATAATAATCATTTTCATTTATATCATCTTGCACCTTCTTGAGATTCTTCCTTCAAATACCCATAATTTTAAGTTTACGTTGAAGACATACATGTCAGTAATAACAAGATTGGAAGTGATATGATTTCTGAGCCGAACCCATATGCATGATGGCGATTCAACGGAAAGTAATTCAACAACACATGATCTTAGGAGTGGTATTCTATTGATCTGAAGAAGAATAACCATCCAAGTCCCATCGATAAGCCTATCAACCTTCATATAATTATCAACGAACCCATTCCTGCACATTACAACGCTGGAGCTTTTTGAGATTTCCGTTTTCGGAGATTTTGCTCTGCTTTTCTTACCGATTCTCATCTATTTTAATAAATTTTTTAGTTCAAAAGCGGAAGTGTTAGATATATAGAAGTAAGCAATGGACTAGTAGTTCAATACGAGGCTGAGAAGTTTTATAAAACAAGTTTAATAAATATAGGTAAAAGCTGTAATAATTAATTTTTCAAACTACAAACAGTCCCGTTATTACCATATCAATAAATAACATTCGAAACAATCCTATCTCTCTAATTCTTAGCTGTGGAGAGGAAAGCAACGAGACCAGCGGCTCCAACAATTGAGAACAAGGAGTTGAAGAGTGGGGCCAAGTTAGCAAGAAGGAAGAAAGCCAAGAACAAAAGAATAGCTAAGAAGAGAACGTTGGTGAAGAAGATTGAGAGATAGGTAGCCTCAGAATCGGCAACTTCGTTTTTACGGTACAAAGCACGCTCCTGAATCGGGATGCATAACAACAATTAAGACGAAAAGTGCGTTACCTCTTTTTCCTTAGTGCTCATTTTCTTGTCATTTCCATATCTTTGGTTGATTTCACGATCAACAGCAACGCTTCTCTTGGTCATGATACTGGAGGTAAACAGTTGAGATAGTTGAGAGATAACAAAAAAACTAACGAGTCCTTCAGAAGTCTCTTCTGGTTCTTGCAGGCCATAGTCAAAAGATAGACAGAAGCAACAGCAGAGATAATCCAAACGATCCATGAATCAGAGATCTGAAACTCACACACTTGATTAAGTTACATTTAGGCGAAAGACTGACCTCCATTTGGTGAACTCCGTAAAAGAGATAGATGGGGGCTACAGAAATAACGGCAGCATTAATGTAGAACAGAGCGTTGCTCTTGGCAGTGTTACCAGAAGAATAACTGGCAAGGAGAACTTCCTCTTCCTTAGTGAATTTACCCATATTGAATAAATTAATGTACCTGAAGAAGATGTTAATGAGTACGAGAACGGAAACATGAGCATTGCGTGGAACAAGAGAGAACGGAACAAAATATACTGGATTGTCTTCTAATCGTATTCAAACATAACAAAACAGCCACATAAAGCTCTTAATTAATATGCGATAAGTCTGATCCCGACAAGAACCATCTCGGATCCAACACGGAATCGCCACTATCTCAAAGTGTATGCAGTGTTCTTTGCAAAGGTAACGTTAACCAAGAATGCACACAATGGGCGGAGCTTGGCTGAACATCAAACTGCGAGGCAGCCCTTGCGAACACGCATCGTGTTTGCCTCTTCTTGGTACTTGGATGCTAAACAGTCGAACTGCAAATGGTTTGGACAAGTGCCAGGAGCTACAGTATGCCTCAAATCTACGCACTAGCATTTTGATGCTGTCTGTTTCGCCATCGTGTCTGAGATAAATCAGTGGTTCTGTCCTGTAGTGTTTAGATGTGTTTTTCTCTAATCATCAGCAGTACTTCTCTTCTTTTATTTTTACTTGATTTTATTAAAGAGTTAACATATCCATTTAGTAATAATGTCTGATACCGGCCGTAGCCCTCGTCCAAGCTCTGGAACTCAACTCAAGCAGAGACGCTCTGCTGGTACGTGTGCTGTTTTTCAGTCTTCTTACTTCTTTATGTGTATCTTCTAACATTGTAACTAACTTTTCTAGGAGCTGCTCAATCTGCTGGCAGAGCTCGTGCTGCAGGTAGCCAAGGAGGCATGTGGCGTTTCTACACTGAAGACTCCACCGGACTCAAGATCGGACCTGTTCCAGTTCTTGTAATGAGCTTAGTATTCATTGCTTCCGTATTTGTCTTGCACATTTGGGGAAAGTTCACCAGAAGCCGTGCTTAACTTATGGGTCCTTGTTGTGTTTTAATTTATTTAAATAGAAACTGTCCTATACATTCTATTCGGTGGGAAAACAAATACTTGACCACCCTCATGAAAATAATTTAATGTTAAATTGAATAAATCTAAATGTTTTATTAAAAATTCTCCAAGATGAAGATGTCCATATATCCGAACAAGAACAAAATTAGAACTTCCCGTCTCTTTGAAAAAATAGTTTTTTGGTCTTGTACAGTTTCTCGAAGTTCTCTCTTGTCTATTCTCGCGATTTTCTTCTTGCGATGATATAATTGGCAACAGAGCAGATGTACGCTCTTGAAAGAATGAAAATAATAGAAAAAGTATCTTGATTATGTTTGTTATCATCAATGTATCCTTCATAGGCTATCCAGGTTTTAGATAGAAACAGCTAACTGTCATATCTAGCGTATCAAATTTATCTACTATGAGGAAGTGTAGTGTATCTGCACTTGTAGCGAATACGCATAAGTCAAGAATAGAACCGAAATAATACGCAATCCGTTTACTATTCCTGACAATACAAATTGTTTCTGAACAATTAAAACCAAAATTGAAAGTTTAATGTTTTTATAAAATGTAGAAATATAAGTGATGGATTCTTTCTCCTGAGATAAATATAATTGATAATTACTCTTCTGGTCCTGCGAAGCTTCTTAACAGAGCTTTCGACTTCCTCAGTCTATCCTCTTGTTCTCTTTCCTATAACATTTTTATCACTATTCAAACAAGAATAGATGAAAAACCTTGAGAGACGGTGATTCGGAATCTTCTGACATTGCCCTTCTATGGTTTCTATGAAATCAAGATAAGAAAAATATGCTACTGATTTACCCAATCCTAGGACTACTAGACGATCTTATATCTGTAGAGGCGGGTTGAATCATACTTGCTTGAAGAGCTATAGCTCCCGAAGCTAAGGTTGGAGAACCTGGCTTACTTCAGCAAGAATGTTATGAACTTTCAGCACTTGAACAAACCTAGTTTCTGTCAATTCCATGCTGTTGGATATTTTCAAATGATTGAAAACGGACTTGTTGTTCATGAGGAAAGAACAGTTTCTCCCATTACTCGCCAATTTGTTTTGTGCATTCACAAACGCAGCTTAAAATTTCGCTTATTTGAACTGCTCTGTCTCATCGTCTCACATTTTAAAATAACAGAGGCTTGACGTTGACGGTTGAGAAGTCTCCGATATTGCGCCTGTAGCTGTTGAATATCAGTTTTTTTACACCTATTATCATTGGAATCATGGGAAGAGTCTGGAATACAGCATAAACACTCTTCTTTGCTTTTGACTAACTTTGACAAGGAGAACAGGAGACACTAGGGTCACAGTCTGTCTCTTCGTGCAATATGCTCGAAACACTTTTTTGAAACAGTCTGAATGTTGTAGATAATGGTTGAATATTCCACGTGTATTTCTCTCTGAGTTCATTCAACCCGGGATAAGGAAAAGGTGCCATTGTATACACGACCTTAAGATAACATCGGGAAGGTTAGATTACTTATAGTTCTGTAAAAAAATACCGTAATGAGATTATCTTGGTCAGCATCACTCATCTCCGCCAATTGAACACTAATTTTCTCCATCAGCTCATAGAACTGATCCGCTGTACTTGTCATGAGTATTTTCCTTTAAAACAAAAATTAACTTCTAAGAGTAATCTTCCTTGTATGACATCCAAGCTTTTCGCAAACAGTGCATCAAGCAACTATTAGAAATGACCTTTAGCCTTATATCTCTTTCCCTTCTTATTTGTTTGCGCTACAACACTTTGAGAGGTTGCGCTCGTTCTTTTGCGCAGTGGTCAATAACCAGTAAAACCTTTACGACCCTTCTCTCCTAACTTTTAATTGTGAATTAATATTTTTGGAACTTACTTGCTTATTTTTGCCCAAATAGCCAAAGCTGTTCGCAACAGAACTTCCGACCCTTCAAGCATAACAGCATCCCATATTCGATAAACAATTTTACGAGGTAGGCAAGTAGCGAAGAGAGTTAAAAGCCAGTGCATTGAGAATACGTTTGTCAAAGCTGGTTCATATTCATTGCCTTAATTGAGACTGAACGGTTGAAAACACTATGAGCTAATGTACCTGAGGACTGTTGCAAGTTATCCAGATGTTGCATGGTTTTAGGAAGCCTATTATGGAGCAGATCCTTCAAAACAGACATATCCACTGATAAAGCTCGAAGGGATTGGTCGAAATAGCCATTTGGAATGACACGTTCAATCAAGAAAAGAAGGATCTATAGGAATCAATATTTTAGAAAAAATTCTCCTGGAAGACTTCACTTTCAAAGCGTCGGGAACATTGTAGTCAACAACTTGAAGAATAAGAGCTCCAATAATATTAAAACCTTGGCAGTACCCAATGTCTTTGTTATATCTGAAAGCATATAATCATGGTTATGGTATAGAATTTGGCTGTAATACCGTGCAAATGCAAGTAGTAATTGTTTCAACTTTTTTTCCTCTTTGAAACCTTCCCAACCAGTTCTATGCAAATCCTTGAAAGAATGGAAAGTTTCTACAGGCTTGGACAAAAAAAACCTTAATGATTTGTGAATGAATTAGTTCGTCGTTCTCTTGTAAGCGGTCACTAAAAACAGAATTCTGAACTTCTTTCCAATTTATGCCGGCTGATTGGATGTGATTATCAGCTAATGTTTTCCACAACTGCATTCAGTAAAGTGCTGTGAAACTTGAAAAGCATTTCTCACTTTTAATCTGAAATAGTCAGGAATTCCTCCTGGTAGCCTAGCTACAGCTTTCATGGATTCAGTCCAATCTTTCATTCCGTTCTCTCCTTTCATTGGTTCTGTACTAAACTTCAATTTGGAATCCATACCTGAAAACACAAGTAAAAGAAAATAAGAAAACTGTCGCATCTTGATTTCATTTCATTTTGAATTGATGATGATCAAAAGTCACTCATGTTTGGCATACTAACGTGATGAAATGAAACTCTGTATGCTATTTTGAATATTCGATGTTGAGGGAAAATTGAAAGCCATTTTGAAACGGATCTGATTCTATTCAAGCCATCTCTGAAGAAGCTTATGAGAAATCATCAAAAAATTGAAGAGACAGAAGTATAACGCGGAACAACATGAACATGGCGCACTGTTGAACAAAAAATCAAAACATCAAAATATCTTTTGAAGCTAGAAATGTCCAACATATCCGTATTTGGGGCGAAGAGCATAGGGGATGTACGAACGAGAAAGAAATAATAAAAGTCTTTCCACTTTCGCAATCGGAGTTCAGAAAGAGAAAAGATGCAAAAACAGAAAGAGAGAGAGAGAAATAGAGAAAGAGAGCCATGAACTTGTTTCTATTTGGAGATAAGTTTTTTTCATTCGAAAGACAATGTCGTCTTCTCTACTCGGCATTTTTATTTTTTATTCTTTCTTTTTTTCTTTCCCTAGTTTGTTGTGAAATAAAAGGCAGCTGATCTAGCTTCAGCGGAAAACAAAGCTCAACAACGTTCACGATCCAATAAGTATAACAAAAAATACATTGAAGAGAAGATATGTTAAAAAAAGAATGCAATAGAGTAGATAGAAATAGAGAAATGGAATTTTGGGAAATTAACAAGTCTGAAAAACGAAATTGAACCTTCGCAATAGAATATCTCCATGAACCTTCAAAGGGCACAAAGCAAAGAAGCAAAGGTGCTGCCTCGCATGTGCTTGAGGGTGGAGTAAGGCAGTCCCTTATATTGATTTTCCTTTGTTGAGAGCGTTTTATCTTTTTTTAGAGGCGTAGAGTAAAGACACTTAAGATATAAAGTTTCATATTCAGTCGAGAATAGGAAAATGTTTCTATATTTTGCCAGTCGTTTCTTTCATTCAAGCCACAACGACACTCCTCAATAATTTGTGACTACAATTACTCTTTCACGCTTTTTCTCTCCGAAGAATAAGAGAGAAAAGGAGAGTTTTAGATATTCAGGGCTCTCTTAGTCTTTCTCTCTCTCTCTCTCTCTCTCTCTCTCTCTCTCTCTCTCTC
>CALQYR020007359.1:9598-64035 GCA_943334845.2 Auanema sp. JU1783 | reverse complement strand
TGAGCGCGCTCTCTCTCTCTTTCTCTCTCTCTATCTCTCTCTCTCTCTCTCTCTCTCTCTCTCTCTCTCTCTCTCTCTCTCTCTGAAAAAAAGGCTTGTCATTCGAATTGAACTTTGGTTGTTTTCGCCATCCCTGCCTTCTTTGATGTCTAACGAAAGTATTGAAAACATACTGCTCTTCGTAGATAAAGCTTGTAATATGGCGGTAACCACTGCACAGCGAGTAGTCATTTTTGATTTCTGATGTGCTTTTTGACGGACCACCCTCAGCAAGCGTTGATTACATAGCTCCAATTCTGTTTCCAGAGAATCCTTCTCTTCTTTTAACATTCTCATGTCTTAAAACTTGATGTGGATCGTGAAATATGATATCATTTTGCTAACTCATTCGACTCAAAAGTTCTTTTGTTAGTTTACGTCGGGTCGGACTTTGATCAGAAAGAGTAGATGTATCGGTTAAGCTGTCTGATAAATCCCTAAAGAAGTTTGATAAACGTAATCAAAAGATTGTTGAGTATACCTATCCGAACAAGGATCGTCGTATATCTCTGCCAGCAACGTTCCTAGCCATTTTCTGCGCTCCTCAACTTTCACAGGGTCGTCTCGAGTGTACACAAAACTGATTTGAAATATATAGAGTTCACTTAGCAGCTTTATCCACACCTCAAAGATCTGTTTTGTCGAAATTCTTCAACCGCACTTGTGAAATTAATTTTTAGAGAAGTCGTCTCGTTTGAAATGATAGAAAAGGAAGAAGATCTATGGAGACCGTCTGCTGAAGGAAACGCTCCATATGGTATCTATCAGTAGAATATCAAAATGAAAGGAAAAAACGGTGACACTTACATTGTTGTTGATTTCTTTGAGTTCGCAACCCGTTATCTGAAACAAACAGAAGTTTAAGAGAATAATGTGAAAGTGCAACGACCTGCATTGCTGTAGAGTCCGTGAACCCATAAGTGGAAGCGTCCATGTGTCTTCTCGGAATAAGGGGGAATTTCCTTTTTAACTAAAATACGAACTGTATAAAAATCGTGATCGCATGATAATTGAAAACTGAGCTTGTATTTGGTCAATATACTGAGAATAATGAGGAATAACAGTGGACAAATAGAAGGATAAAAGCAAAGCAAAAGGTTTGATCATTATTGTTCCAAATTCTCTGTTCCCTCATTTATATTCTCTCAATAAGGCTTAATAACAACAACTGTAGTAACAACAGAATGAAAGAGACTTACAATTGAAGGTTGAGTTATTTCAATTTCAAAAAACGCGTGAACATTCTCTTCTCTCAACTGCAAGATGAGCAATATGTGGCGGATTACAAACCAAGCTGGCTGTGAAAGCTATGAAGTACCATTTTAAAAATAATATGAATATTCTATTTGGATCCCACAGAAATCAATTCACTATCTGATCAACTATCTGTTTTTCTTCACCAAAACATCCATATGTGTTATGACTACGACACAGTATAATTTCTAAAAAATGATCAAACTAATCAAAAAGCTTCGTATCCAGCTTACACATGATAGATGATGAGACCTCACGTTGCATTAACTTCCTCTTTCAAGTTTCACTTGACGGGGGTCATTGTGACTTCATTCACGGCTTATACGTCGTTCATTCATTTGAATATTAGCAATAATGCGAGTGGTTGGTTTTTTGTGTTCCTTCGTTCATTTTTCGTACTCCGTCCGATGTACCAGGCGTGTTCAGCTTAGCATACTTGAATTAGTGGAAATTTTTAGGTTTACCGCAGTATACGACATTGGATTATGGCAGATTGAAAAAAGTCTGAAAGATTGTACAGGTTATTCCTGCTCTATAGAACTAGTATGTTTAGTGGTCGTGATAGAGAGTCTGTTCTTCAGGGAAAGAGAGATGGCAAAATACGCTTTGAATCTTCATGCAACAACGTAACCCAAAACGGGACAGGTCTAGAACCTCAATTTTCCTGCATCACAGAGCAGTACAGGTCTACCAGAGATGTGAGAAATGAAAATAAAAAAAAAGAAACTGGGGGAATTTCAGTTATATTTTTTCGAATGTACATGTTTTGAGGATTATTGCACAATTCCAATCCTGTTACAGCAGTTAATATCACTTTATTGTATAAAATATTAGAAAATTCAGATTTCGCAATGAAGAAAGAGTTTTGGAAACTGCCTTTGGACCCATTGAAAACGATAGAACAGATCTTTTAATTCGTAGTTGTTGAGCATTTTTTTTCTCCCCAGTGATTGTGTGTACATAGTTTTTCACAGAAATTTTCAAAATAATTACATGTATTATACTCTTTCTACCCAGTTGCGAATTATTTGATGAGCTATGGCACCTAGAGGTGGGATATAACGAAAAACTTGTCTCTCCTCGATGCTTTTAGGTAATCCCTATAAATCTCATTCGTTTTTAATCTATCAATCATTTAGAGTACCTTAAGTGTTGGATCCTCAATAGTCCGAGTCAGCGCTTCTCTGACTTGTTCACGAGTAAACCATTGGGCAGTCTCGAGTTCATCGGGGCTTGTATCAATCTGCAGAAAGATCTTGAAAAGCCCTAAGTCTGAAAAACATACTGGATCACTCATATTTGCGACAGCTTCGAATGCAAGCATCAAGGAACTGTCTGGCATGGGCCATGGCTGGGACATTCCAAGAGAAGTTATGCTGATTACATCAATTCCAACTTCTTCCGCAATTTCACGCCTAGCACAATCATTCATTGTTTCGCCAGTCTTGAACCAATCAATGCATTTTCATTAAAAAGATACTTTACCGAGGCAAATCCAGCGACACAAGTGAATATTCCATTGGCCGATCCTTTGTGTCTCACTAACAGACAATGCTGATCAGTTGGGTCTCGAATAAGGGTGATAGCAACAGGAGAAAACTTGAACAATTATGTCGTTGCAAACCCTCGTTCGTGAAATATACCGTAGGATAGTATACTCGTTTACAGCTATTACAAGCTGCCCCACTTTTACTTACTCTCATCTTGAGAGCAGCGGCACATTTGGGACAACGTAGATAAATCCTGGACCATCGAGAGAGTGATTGGAACTGAATAAACGCGAGCTTGTTCAAAACGCATTATTCCTACCGTAGCTAGAAGACATCTTTGACGTTCACAATTCATTGTGAGCATTGCTATTCTCATTTCAATAAACTTTCCCTCGAGGCAATTCCCCAGTTCTCTAATTACATCGTTTTTCTGAATAGGAGAATCTTCAGGTGGGTCCTCTGTAGTTACTGCTACACCAAATAAGGGAGTCTGTTAGGAATAATTTATCTGAACTGAACTTTCAATTGTTCACTCACAAACATATCGTCATTGGTTGGGACAGCATCCAAAAGACATGAATGTCTTAAATCGAAAGTGACACCATAGTCTCCTAATCGTTTTCGTAAGTCTGAAAACAGAAGGAAAATGAAGAGTTAACTGGCACAAGCAATTTAACCCGGATAGTCAAAAACCGCTAGCTCTGGAGAAGGTCTATTTCTGTATATCAAGGGCCGTTTATCAACCATAAGGACAAATCGCGACCGTGGAAACTCTCTAAAACTAGTATAGAAAGCGAGGTAGGTATGTTTGGAATTTACCGAGCAAGCACCTCATCATTAACCTTCCAGTAGTCGAGTAATCGGACTTTCTCAACATAACGAGCGCCAACATTACGAAGCGAACGAGTTAGTTGCATTCTCAAGACAAACTTTTAAGACAGTTAGTTACAGCTTGAAAGATATGTTTGCTAAACTGCAAAGCGTGGAATGAGAAATTAATACAAAAATTGAACATTTATAAGACTAATAGTATACAGATAAAACATTTGAATATTTCTGAAAGGCACTGGCCGAGGATAATCACAAAGAAAACACGTTTTAGCATGGTACCTAGTACCCATAATTGTCAACTGAGCAAAAGATATAGGTATAAAGGATAATAGCATGAAAAGATAACAAAAACACAGTTGTTAATATTATTAAAACAAACAATTTGAAAACGGTAAAACCTAGGTAGGAGGAGCAAACATTCGTATTACATAATGAATTGAGCAATCATATTGGCTACTCCAAACCCGATGATGAGGAAATGGAGCATTTTTTTGGTGTTCGTCAGCTCATCTCGCATTTGTAACTTTTTCAAATGAACGATTGTAGGTAACGTGAACACGTAAACCATCCCACATATCGCTCCAACATATCTGAACGTCTTTACTTACCCCAATATGCACTGAACAGTATACCTGATAATACTTCCAACTTTCGGATAGAATACAGCGAAGAAGATAGCTATAGACATAATTCCTAGGTTCATCAAAATGACCCAAAATAATCTGCAAATCGGGTAATCTAGTGAGGAAGAGTAAGCTGGAAGTTCTTACCCAGGATAACCATCACCACAGATGGCATAGAATATTTGTGTTCGCGTCAAATACATTAACAAAGGTAAAACGGTCAACATTTGGAAGAGAAGAAACAGACGAGCCATACTGCTCAGTATGTCTCCTGTTCCAAAGTTATTCAACATGTTCTAGAATGTCCAGATAACAGGGAAATGTGAATCCAAAACTCACATCACTTATACAGCTCCTTTGAACAGGGAATCCAGCGAAAAACGCTACAGCGATGTAAACATAGCATCCGGCTGCCAGGCAATAAGCAATAGACAAATCTCGAGCCTATCAAAAAAAATAAAATACAAAGTAAAACGGAGCCTCACATTATTCTCTGGATTCCGTTGATTCCTAAGGATTGTTCTCACGGCATTGTGAATAAAATAAGATAAGGTTAGAGTTCCTGTCAAGGCAGGGAACTTCCAATTGAATACTGAAAAAACCTTGATAAGACTAATGTATTATGAATCAAGAAACATTTCACGTAGTGAATAGAATTGGGATTGACAAAATCCATATTGAATCCACATTCTACAAATTTTGAGCCTGTGAATACCAACAGGTAGACAACAGAGATAGTGCCAAGCACATTAAATTTTGTGAAGAAAGTTGGAGACTTGAAGTTAAAAAGAGGAAAGGCAACTATGGCCAAATAAAATGGAACAGTATTCTGGAAAACATAGATAACCCATATTTAGAAAGTATTAGTAATACCTGCAGCTGCCAGAATTTGTCAAAAGTGGATTCAGAGCTAGCATTGCCATATGAAAACTGTGGAACATACGGGGTATATAAAGAAGAATATTGAACTTCATCGGGACAATAAACTGAAATTTGATGAAAAATAAAGAGAAACAAGTTTCAACAAACTATCGCAAGTGAATGTCTTATTCTCCATAATTGGAATAGTTGAGCTGTTGGGCTGTAAAGCATCTGAAAACAAAGAAATGATTTTAAAAGAAATGCTAGGACAAACCATAAACAACAGTTCCAGTAAAATATAAAAAGTTTGACATCAGAACCCAATAAACAATGATTCCTCCGAGAAAAACAACTACGGAAGAAACAACAGATATGGACATTCCAATTTTTCCGAAAAAATATTCACAAACATCACTGAATTCGGCGACCGAAGGGTCGACTTGAAGATTTGCTAAAGAAGGAATAACTGCAAAGATATTGAAAGCCATGTCTTACGTATCCCGTCGGCACTTTGTAAAACACGATAAGCAGTATAGAGACAAACAGCACACATAGCTAAGTAAATGATAATTCCGAGTGCAAGACCAGCCTATGACGGAAACATGGAAACTAAAAAGTCGGTTAACCCCAACCTGTTGTAATGCCCAAGGCATAGTTAATAAAGAAGTACCCATAATTGTATTCCATAAGGAGAAGCTGCAAATGGAAAGCTCAGAACATAACTCAGTTCTCCCTTACATTGTAACTAAACTACTTTGTTTGCCAGACCGGTCCCTCAACTCATCGAAAGGTAAAATCGAGAAATACTCTGGAGGCGTTACATGATCAGGCATGCGCTGCAAATCAGCAGTTTTAAGATAAAAAATAAAATTTGGCAAACAAGGTGTCCTTGTCCCTGATCAAGCCTATTGTAGAGTCTGTACCGAACGGCATTATTGTGTTGCCTGTGAAAATCTTCCCCGGAGTTTAAGGATAACTGACTACCTTCTGGGGATAATGCTATACCTCCTGAACATGGTAAAATCTCGAGTGGAGTGACATTTTAAAAACCTGTGAATAGATAAGGCTGTCGCTGGAGACTATGTCTCGGTTGGCTGAGTCTGTTCGAAACAGGTATATCAGCAGCTGAAGTAGACCTTCTAATAGAAGCTTCAGCTTCTAGCAATGGGTCAACGCTAAAAAAAACATGATGCACAATAACAAACTCGATCAACTCACTCTGTGCCCTCCAGGCCAATGGCTCCATATGAAGACATTTTTCCGGGAGCGATTAAGGGGGGATACTAAAAGCAGCACAAGTTTAAAAAAAGGATATCGGTTCAATAAAGCAAATCAATAAATAATGTGGTCATTCACGGACAATTAATTGATAAAAAAAATGGTCAAGTGCAACTTTAAGCCATAGAGCGGGAAATGTTATCATCGAATTTTTAATACACTCCCCTCCCAACGATGCAAAATTCGTGGGAAAACGGTTAATCAGAGGTATAAATTATGTTTTTGACCTGAGGTGTGTTGTGGAAAAACTAACGATGATTGTTTATTCCAACGTATTCGCTTACCATTAACAGACGTACTCCAGTCATTGCTCATTAAGCAAGAGAAAATTGGAGAGGACAGAAAGGTGGAGGAGAATAAAGAATGACGTTAAGGACTATTCCTCCAAATAAGGAGAACAAATAAGGAAAAGATAAGGATGACAGCTATTTAAAAGTATGAAAGCATAATTCTATTAACAAAAGATCAGAAAGAGTTAGAATTTAGATATCAACTGGATCAATATGACCAGATAAGCCAAATGCACAAAATTACACACAAAAAAGGCACATAATTTATTTCCAACCGATTAAGGAATAAAACTTTTAGTTCAAGACCCGACATTTCGACTTGATACACGAATTAAAAAATTCGTTTGAATAAAAGCGATTCTATCACAACAGTTGACCCGAATAAGACGAAATCAAAGTATAGTATCTGATGCATCACCCATTATCAGTAAAACTAATGAACTCCATCCAGTGAATGGATGAGTCCCACCTCCTTTGCCAGTTCGATCATTATAATGCTCCCAGAAATAACCGTTTAGTGTAAACTCCTGCAAATCAGTTAGTGAATGCAATTACTTGAACGTTACCTTTGCCATATTTTTGAATATATTTTCGCGTAACTCTGAGTAAAGTTTTTTACTTGTTTCCTGAGAAGGTCCTTCAATTTTCGAGTAATGTTTTAAAGCTGATATGACCATATAGTTCATATTTATCCAAATGTTTCTATAAATAATTGAGAATATTATCATATAGTCTTTGATGTATACTTACCCTCTCCAATATGGTGGGTCATGCTCAGTGTTACGAGCAGAATAATAGGGAGAAGATGCTGACAAAGATCGCAAGCCGAAATCAGTCCAGAGTTCCTGAAAACAACATCAAATATCCTATCATCTCTCTCCAATAGAAAAACTTTAGTATTTCGAAGTTTCGACAGTACAAATGTAAGTTCCCGGGAATCTGCGGGAATCAATTTCATCATCAAAGGAAACAAACTATTATAACCAAAAACATCTTCAACTAAACGTAATCTCGGCTCTTCTTCTACATGCCTGAAATAAGACGAGTGTAATTTGAGCTCTGAATTAAGAATTGTCATGCCTTTTAATAGTATACGTTCCTGGCTGTTTTTTACTTATCACTTTGGCAAGCCTGACCTTTCTGCTGTGGTTCCCATAATCACAAAATTCCTTAAGCAAATAAGGGAAATGAGTGAAGGAGTACCTTTGGAGAGAAAAACCTTGGTTGACTGACTCCAATGAAGATTCAAGAGAGAGCTATAATCATTGAGTTCTTCAGATAGCACTTTGTACTTTTTAGCTTCTGTTGCTGAAGCATACAACGACGACAATTTTGCCATAACTTTACTGCAAATGGCCATCCAGCAACGCAGATCCAGATGGTATTCCTAAAAACATGATGTTCTCCTGTTACACCTCTTTACGAACATCAGTAGAAGGGTGGCTTGCCCTAGGAATATCATCTAACCCAGATGCTAAAGTTTTTGGGTTCAGTTCCAGCTCAGTAGTATCATTACGTCCACGCCATCTACAAAGTATATTCTTATAGGGTAGCCATACTCAATCAGACCTAAAAGTGCCTTTCTTCTTGCCCCGTTGAGAAGTGAGCAACCAATTAAACCATCGTTCAAGTTTCGGGTACATAGCAGCCAAAAGTTTTCCGTGTTTTTGAACAACCTGAAGTGTTTTTATGAAACGACGTTTCAAAACGCTGAGTTACCGCTGAGTTAGACACAAGCTCGTTGAATACCAAGAAAATGCTTGGTGGATTAGCAACATCAGTTCTTTGAATGATAAACTCCGGAGGAACCTAGATAAAAAGAAGAAAAGTTACAAGAATGAAAATACTACTACCTTAGCCTCGCTCTCCTCGCCGAGTATCATCTCTCTAGGAATCCAACCTTCTTCATTCATCACATTAAGCCATGTAGTAAGAATCTGAACGAAGATTATGACGTTAAAATTATCAGCTCTGAACAACCTCCAAAGTTAACTCAGGATCGAAAGTTGAAATCAGCATATTGTGAAAGCCCTCGTCCCAAAGGAAACCTCTTGGGAAAAAGGATCTCGAAGGAACAGCCGATATGAGCAAGTGAGGTCCGTACTTCTTCACTTCTTTCCCGAGAGCTACCTGAGAGAGGAATTAAGAGAAAAATAAAAAAAAATTATGTACTCTATTTTCTCCATGCCAATAACCAATACTGCCTAACATATTTGATAATGCCACTTTTGCCATTTTCAACTGCATTGTTGTGTATCCCTAATAAACATAATGAGATGCGGAATATGATTGAGATGGAACCACCAACCTTACTCTCGAGATGGAAGGTATCTTCAAATTTTCTATTGAAATTATTCACACGTTTTTGAAGTTCTTTAGTGAATGCAGTTGCCGAGAGAGCTTGAGTATTGCGAGTACTGTACAAAGAGCAACTCATCATTATTAGTAATAACCTAATCAGACCTGTAGGAGATTTCAAAAGTAACATCCCCAGGAACGTTGAATTGAACGGCTATAAACTTTCCTTGTTTGAAATTATGTTGAGGATTTAACTGATATATCAGCTTCCCATCATCTGATTCAATTGCTCCCTGTTATCCTAGCATTAAGTAAAGATGAAGGAAATTTTCTTACGGTATTCTGTAAAATCAGATCTTTGATGTTCACTGGACTGAACTCTCCATCCCAGACCAGATTTGTTTGCAAAATGTTCTTTTGGGGGAAGCTGATAGACAGTTTAGATCCACCGTATCTAGCACCAGTGACATGGAAAATTTCAGACAAGTCATCACCAAGATGAAACTTGGTTGATGGATCCTAAGCAATATATCAATAGATTATTCTCTTCCATCATGATCAACTTCTCTTTGTTGTGAAGCTAAGTAGAACATGAAAGTATGTCGGAAACCTTTAATAGGTGTTGATTTAACTCGAGCTGTCCAGGTGTCCTTGTGATTAATCCATTCAATTTTGATAGAAGTAGTTTTGTCAGTAATGTTTTGAACACCAAATGTTCTACCATCAGCGGCATCCCAACCATAACTAGTTATGCCATCATCTTAACTCAGTTACTTGAGCTCGAGTCTTGCGTTGTTAAGAATACCGTGCTCACACCAATGTCGTATGTTTGGGCGAGCCACGACATCCGGTTGATGATTCCAGAGCATTCCAAACAAAGGTGAACGTCGGTCTTTCAATCTCATTCCAAAATACATATGTGCTCGGTAAGTACCCCAAGCTTTCTGTAAAACTTGTTTTGTCAATTGAGGATAGCCTATATATCCAACCTTATCAACAGGTATTCCTTCAATGGGAGGTAATTTCATAGGTAGAATCTTGTCAGAGAAATAGAAATGTTGTGTAACTCCAGCAATTACTGCGAGAAAAGCACATATCAAGATCATTCTATTTTTCTCCATCCCACTCCTTTTATGTTGTTGCTGCTGTTGTGCAGGACGCGGAGGTTTCGGAACATTTCTGGTTACCTTTTTCTCCCCCATTGGTCTGTAATATCCATTTCTCTAACAGATTGGAAAGTTCTAATCATCTAGCAAATACACGCGGGAAAAACAAAGAGTTAGAAGTGAAACAGAAGTAAAAAGAGGCAAGGGGCAAACCGAAAAATGACGAGCGTTTGATGAAATCATGAGAAACCACGGTCGCTTCATTTGCTCAATGCCACAATCCACCCAACTATTTGAATGACTATTGAATACAACACGTAGAGATTCCTTTGAATTGCAGTGATATGAGAATATTATACTACAATTTTCTACTACGTATAGTGGGAGATTACGTACTTGCAATTGAATTCAACGTAGCCCCAACTGTCTCGTGAAGTCTACCTTCATATTGAATTTGTTTGTTAAGCCCTGATTAACATAATTTATAAATGAATTAAACAGTATAAGCCGTCAATCTTTGTTTGATCAGGATCATCTCATCGACTTATTCGGACTTCTAAGTTAAGCTTCTGGCCTCTTGTCTGAATGTAGAGGAAAGACTCAAGAAATTCTGAGAACATATGGAAAAGAATTAGTAAAGATTTGGAGATCAGAAGAATGAATAGGTTAAGGGAAGCGATACAACGATTCCGATCAAGAAAAGTCGAAAATTGTTTCCTTGTTCCATGAGTTGTGTTTGAACAACTGAAACCTATACTATACAACTTCGGGATTCTGATCGTCTCACAAACAAATACTCTTCCAGAGCTGATAACTTATGTAATGGTTTGATAATTCTACGATTTTCTTTTTGTTATGTTTTGTTCCTTATTTGATTTTCACATTGTCGCTATGATTATAGGCTATTCTGTTCCTTACTCTCGCCTTGATTAATCAATCTAGTGCTTTCTCTATTCTTTTTATCACAATAATAGTACTCTCAGTTTTAGATGGATGGGAAAAAATCAAGAAACGCTCCTCCTATGGGTCATCAGGCTAACTATAGAGATTTCAACGATCCTGCGTTCTCTCACCCACGACAGAAGCGGAAATCAACAAAACTGTTCGTTAATAACCAGTATCAACATTAATATCTTTCCATCCCAGAGGTTTTAAAATTTATCCCACGAAAGAAAGAAATCTTCATGTAATGGTCCTGTTCGCAGGAGAGAGACTGTGCTTTTATGGGGCTTCGATGGTTCAGTGTATAGGTGCGTGAATCTTCATGTTGGAGGAACCACAGAGTTTAGCCGGAGAATGTAATATCGACGGTTATGATATGAAAAGCTCCTCTTTTGACGTAGATAAAATGACATTAGTTTGCTGTCCTCATCGAGTTGGAAAACCAGTAAGTTACTCCAACTTTTATTGTTTCGAACTCGTCTTTTTTACAGTTAATATTTGAAGCTCTTACTAATAATGAAATCTCTGTTAACTACAAACATAACAGATTAAAGTATAGACTGAAAGAGGTACGCTTTCCGCTCTCTTCAGAATTCAGTCCCATTGTTTCCAGATAACAGTGCTTTATGAAAATATCATGAAGGATATTGGGTCGAAACAACCTTCGGTGCTTGTTTTAAGTAGCAAGTTACCTGCAGCTGTTGAATGTATTCATAATCTTAACGAAGTTTACCCATATTTTCTGAAAGTCTCCTCAAAAATTTCTGTTTAGACTTTACTACTACCGTTTGTTGCCCGTCAATTCTCCGAACTAGAATACGGATGGTTTTTCGAAGACTCTTCCTGGAAGTTGTATGCCGATGAATGTGCGAAAGAGATAGCAAGAAGTATCGAACATCTTAACAATAAGAGATGTATGATTGAACAGAGTAGCATTTTGAGGTTCTCATTGTTTTTTTTTGTAGTAGAAGGAAAGAGATGTTCTGTTATCGCATGTGCTGAAAAAGGTGCTGGAAAATCTACATTCCTTCGGCACTTTGCGAACCGCAACTTGAAACCGTCAGTTTCCTTTTTTGTAAAGCTCAGTTAATATCACTACAGAGAATTTCCTCCTGTCTATTACTTGGACTCAGATGTTGGGCAGACAGAGTGTAACCCTAGTGGATGTCTTTCTCTATACAAATTAACAGAGCCGTTATTAAGTATTTTTTGTTACTTTCCTCTCGTTGAACTTAAATGCATTTTAGGCGTTCCTTGGGCGCATCAGAAACCTTCCTTTTCTAATTGCCTATTTTTAGGAAATCTTAGTCCTGCCGAGGACATTGAAAAGTATTTGGTAGTTTTGCGTTTGTTTGCTGAACATTGTTTTCTTCCATTCAGAACGCTTTCGAGATTCTACTCAATGAGTTTTCATCAAAATCAGAGCCTGGCTCTCTCCTCATAATAAACACCATGGGTTGGATCAAAGGTTTCAGTTCCAGACCAGTGTTTTTTGGTTTTTACTTTCCTCTTTCAGGGAAAGGTGAGGAAATTTTAAATCATATCCTCGAGCGAGCAAGACCTGATCTGGCCGTATTATTGCCCAGTAATTCCGGATTTTTCAAAGTTCCATCCTTTGTTCCGAAAGTAATAACAGTTCGGCCTATACACGTACCAAACAGCTACGTAGCAGAAGTCATAAGAAATCAGTCAGTCAGAATTCATGTAGTCTTATTTTGTTACTAATACTAGGCATCGGTATGAGAGGGCCATGAAAGGACGTGAGCTTCGAGAATTAAGCATGATTGCATACTTCGCCAGT
The DNA here is from genome assembly GCA_943334845.2 of Auanema sp. JU1783. Lineage (NCBI taxonomy): Eukaryota > Metazoa > Nematoda > Chromadorea > Rhabditida > Rhabditidae > Auanema > Auanema sp. JU1783. Next base: position 51,222 of record CALQYR020007359.1, on the reverse strand, counting down.
CTCCTTCCCCGTTCTGTCCTATCCTGCTTCAACGAAGTTCTACCTTATATAGTACCGTTCAGGTTTTTTGAAGCTGTAAAATTTGTACGTTCACATCTATCTATATCTACAGAGATCTCATTTTTGCCATCCCAGAAGATTTGTCAAAGTTCAAAGATGAAGACTTTTTCGCCACCATAAACGTTCAGATCGTTGCGCTCTGTGCCCCTGTTAATGAGGACAAACTGGTGAGTTTGTTTCTTATGAATTGAAGCTTGAGTGCAAAATATAGGTAACCAGGCATCTTCTGGAGAGAGAGTACCTGCCATCTATATACCTAGTCTCATCTAACAGTCCTGCAATGAGATGTCTAGGATTCGGTAAGTTTAACCCATCCGAGTTCTTTTCACATCTTAAATTTGAGGCTTCGTTCGAGGTGTTGATTTGATAAACAGAAAGCTGTATATTTGCTCTCCATTATCTCCTGAAGAAATGAATAAAGTTACAGTATTAGCCAGAGGGGAGGGCATAACAGTTCCTCATGATTTCCTTTCTTCTCAGGTTAAGCGAAATTTAGCAAAAAAAACGTCAAAGAGTATTTTTAGGTACAACTGAAAGTTCCTTATCTTTCAATGCGCTCGAGTGGTTCTGGAAATAATCTTGTGAATGATTTGTATAAACCCTTACAACAAAGACAGGGATATAAACGCGCATACTTCCCATGTGTCGAGTAAAAGAAAGTTTGTTGATGTTACTAGTTGTTATTATAAATTTTTTTTCCAATTTATTAGAAGTTATTTACAACTTTTCTGAGTAAAGGCGGGCAAGAGTTGAATACCTGTATCGGGTTTTTTGAGCAGTTCAAAACAGTTAAAACGAATATGAGAAACAAACAATTAGCCTAAGGCTCGCACTATATTATGCCGACGATACCGCTCTGATTATATTATGAAACGGACTATTTTTTGTGACTACGATAACATCTTCAAACACTTTAGTAGAGAACCTGAAGCAAACATTTAAATTAATTTCTTTCATTGTTCACACCTCAGAGTTTCTTTATACCAGCCATTGAGAAAGCCAGGCTGATAGGAGAGGCCAAAGCATGACGACACTGCTTTGCGATCGTTTGAAGATTCCACCACTATTGTGAGAACTCTGCAAAGAAAGAATAGTACTACCAATTTCAAAGACTGATCACTTTGATTTAAATTTTGAGCTCTTCCAGTTTTCACATGATATGTTATTAAAGTCTACAACACTTGAGTTCACCAAAAGTGTTTTGATGGACTCGTCATAGGCGTTGTCATTCATAATTTCTGAAGAGAAGACACTCTCCGAACGACTGAAATTAGACATGAATATATAATATTATACCAAAACACCTCGCTCTCCTAGGTCGATTAAACAACACTGGAATTTCCCAAGGTATTGGGTCGATAGCAGGTGGTGGAGAGACGGAGACTCTTGAAAGTTCGGGTGTAACTGCGCTTATATCCAACTTCCAGTGGTTCTGCTCTGTACAACATTCTGGCTTACTCCGAATTTTGGAATCAAAACATGAACGGGTAATCATATAAGAATAACTCGGAGAATAGCCAGTACGGTAAGCTACAGAACCGCGAAGAGATGTGTTAGTGAAACCTGAACGAAAACATCGAACCAGTCAGTTGAACAGCACTTACCGTTCGGATTGAACGCGTTCACAACTTCAATAGAAGACGAATTATCAATTCGATGAACAAATGCAGCAAAGTAGGAGAGCCAATCTTTAGACAAAGTTACCTGAATTATATTAGTCATCTATGAAAGAAGAAAATATTTGTGTACATCTTCCGTTATGACGGCCACAGCTATGGACGATGGAAACAATGTGAATGTTTCTCCAATTGCAGAAATCAACATGTCTACGAAAATTCAATAAAGCCTGAGGGCTAGAACCTTCTCATACCATTATAGCCAGCAGATCCGTTGAAAGAAAGTGATTTCATGTGAAATAGAGACGCAACATGTGAATTTTCGAGATATTCCTAATACATACAATTCGGTGAAACCCGTGATTAAGTATAAAGAAAGAACCTTGTCGTGCGCAATGATGACCATGTCTAAGTTCAGATGCTCTTGTTGAACCAAGGTTTGCAGAGTGCTCAGGAGACTGGAGGTGGACAGACCTTAAAATTTTTTTGTAAAACTCGAAACAAATTATTCCCATTGAATCAACATAAAATACCCAAGATAAACGACTTCGTTAACTAGCATCGTAAGTTGTATCTTGAAACACACACCTGCTACTATTAGTATTGGAATGTTAAACATTGGGTGATCAGGATTTTTCGCCAAAAACATTCCTGGAGGCAACACCGGATCATCGATAGCTGTTTCTAGAGTTAGACTTTTGGACCGACTATTTCTGTTACAATTCGATACCTGAACAGAACGAAACATGATCGTGTTTGGCGCAAAAATGTCTTTTGGCAACATTTCTAGCACGCTTGACAACCATTTTTGGAGTGAGACCAGTCCACTTTTTAACTAAAAGAAAAATAATCTACAAACTATTGAAGACCATACGTTTTAGTGGCAAGCACAACCATGCTCTCACTGGCTTTGCCCAGCTATTGCCCGCAGGTATATTCAAATCTTCAAATGGAGTATAAGCGGAAATGCCCTTTTGTCCAATGAAAAACCTGCAAACCCATGGATTTAAATTTAAATTGTATTTTCTAGAAGAGATCACCAGGACGCTCTGAACTTCAACCTATGAATCATGCTCGACCCCATCTCATATAGAATACTTCTTGCCATGTCAGAAAGCCTACGAATATCAAATATACTCAAGGCGAAAAATGGAGCCATACATATTAGATGCTTCATCGAAGCTTACAGCGGCAACTATGTCACCCGTGGGTATTGTGTCAAGAAACTCCTCTAACGCTGTTGAATCTGCATATAATATTCTTTAACTCCGCATTCAGAGTAAGCTATACCATCTTCGTAGGTATCGAAATGAGCTGCACTTCTTACGATCCCTGTTCTTGAATCCAATGTCAGAATATTCAAACCGCGACCAGCTTCATTTAAACCTTTGTCGAAAATCATTCGTTCACCAACACAAATTTTCGGGAAATCATCTTTATGTTCTCCAGAAAATAGATGCATGGGAACTTCATCTTAATTAAAAATGTCGTGAGACTTCAGCAATTTACGACTACCTTTGTCACATTTGTTGTCCATTCCACAATTCTCATAAACATCTCCTAGAGTAACATTAGTGTACATCTGCGAGAGTCCGGATAAATCTTTTCCGGAGACTTTGTAAATTCTAATGGAATAAACTCTATACTTCTTTGATATCGACTTCAAAAATACCTTTCGATTCTTACTTTAGTAATATTCTCTGTAGCAAGTTCACCCAATGGAACATCAAAACAACCTTGAAGAACATCTTCAGTTGTAGATCCAATACTCATAATTTGCTCATAAGCGGATTGTTTAAGCCCACGTTGCCCGATCATCGTGTAGGACTGACCAGAGTGCCAAAACTGCACTTTCGTGGCTCCATAAAGAGCTAAGGTTGGCCAAACTTGCGATGAAAGTTTTTCTGCAACATCACCGGTAGATATAGCAATAACCATTGTAGCTTCAGCCAACGAGCTTAAACACGGATAATTTCTGACTCTTATAATTTCTATGAACCTCAGCCAATCTATGATCACTCCGCTCTTAGATAAATCGAAATATTTCGTCTCTAAAATGTCGCCAGTACTACCATGAAGGGAGGCGAAGTGCAGACCATCTTTCAAGGATTCACGGAAAAGCCTGGGAGAAGGTAATGAAAGAATTTCAGAAAAACTGCAACCTTATATCATTCAAACATGCAAAAGGATGTATATTGGCATGTTCTCCTTGAATCCTAAATAGAATTTTAGGAGCGGCACAACTATGGTCATAGAAGCAAACATCTAAAACACCCATTCTAGTCTTGTCACCGATATATGCTCCGAACCTGGATTAATTCTTTTATCAAAGAATTTGGGAGCAGTCGATTCGTCTTCAGTGGGAGCTGAAAAGAAAAATGAGACAATTTTTAGCGAACAATGAAACCTGCTGATCGTACGAGATGTATAACTACGAGCAAGCCTAGTACGGCAGTAATGACCAAAAGAAACCTGGCCCCGAGTCTCATTTTAAAGCATTTGCATATCTTAAACCAATGAATGAACAAAAGTGGTTAGTTTCAAAATCATGTAATTGTGGATGTATACCGAATGCGTTTCAGATAACAAGAGAAAACAAAAAAAAGCGAAAATGCATTTGATGCAATAACCAAAACAATAACGATAAAAAGAGAACCAAATGAACACGGTCATACATTATGAACTGACAAGTTAACGATTATATTGCTGATTTCTTCTATTTCTGCCTCTCGTGTACCCACCAGTATTGCGAGTTGGCTGTAAAATAATTATTAGGACGCTCACTATCTTGGCATATACCCAAGGTGAAGAGAGGGGAGAAACTGATGAAGTAGCTTTGAGCTTAGCTAAAATCATTCGGTTTGCTCTTCGATCACACATTAACACATGGCCATGTGTATTGATGTAGAAAGAGCTGACGTACGGCATTGCAATATCTACTTGAAGTCTATGTAAAAAGTTAAGCCTTGAATCGAAGAACTTAAAAAGTTATGTATTAGTCATAAGTGTGACGGTACCAACCTGAAATGTTCGTCCTCTAGCATCCGCTACTATAACATTACCGTCTCTGTCTAATTGTACACCAGAGACATAAGCAAAACCACCTTCTGGCTCAAGGTTTCGCTAGGATTACCGCAAATATAAAGAACAACGAGACTATGCTTACTTCACTCCACACTTTAGTGTGCGTTGCAATAATATCGAAAACGATATTATTGACATCTGTATCATCTAATCTACACATAAAAATTTTTTGCTGACCTTAATCAGTAACTATTACATGAATCAAGGTGTATCCTACTCACCCAAGTCAGATATAACCAATTTATCGCCTACCATATCAAGGAAAGACGGATTGCAATCAGCATTATTTTCGAAAACAAAAGAGCCAAGACACTTAAAAACTATTATTCCAGAAATAGTAAGGCATGAAACATACAGTATTGTGCTTCACACTATCGAAAATTGATATTTCCGCATTCGATCTCTTTCGATGGATAGTTACGACATTGCCTCCTGGAGTTCTGCCCAATCCTAAAGGACATTTCTCTCTACTAAGTGAAGAAGCTGCTTACCTCTGCAGTTAATATTAATGTCATCTGTGTAGATGTAATCACACTGCCGTGTGTCATAATGGAAAATCACAATTGTTTTCTTGCACAATAGAGCAACAGACTTTCCGGGCTCGAATGTGCAAACAGCGGTTGGACATTCGATATTGTCCACTGATATCTCGTATGATGATGGGTAGAGAATAATCTAAACAATACATCGATTAAATGTTCGCCTACATAAACAAACTCTATCATTGATGCTATCAGCAATTATCCATTCCTTCTTTTCTTCATCAAAGCATACACCTAGAGGCCCTCTAACTAGATTTAAAGTTTCGGCATGTGGCGGATTAGAAAAAGGAACGATATTTAAAACTAAACAACAACACTAAATTGATGTGTCTCTGACGGAACAAACATCTATTAATATTATTAAGATAGCTGTTGAATGACACTCCTCTATCTCTGAAATCGTTGGAGCTCGGAGGATCGTAATCATTGCTTAGCCCGCTATCGGAATATTCGTCATTACTGGAAATTTCAAACATGGTACAGTAGAATTCACAACAAAAACAACATACGATTTGAAATGGGGAGAGCTATTGAAACTTCGAGACGATCGAGACCTATCAGGCGTACCTTCAAATCAAAAACTGGTGCGTTATATACTCAGAGGCTTACGTGATCGATCTGTTCTAGAATCATCATCCGCTGAATCTTTATTGACTGTGTGTAAAACTATAAATGGTAAACTTTATTAATTTTATGTATTCGAAAATCACTTCTTCTTAAGCTTCTCTTTTGAGATCCGAATCCAAAACCTGAAATCCTGGCCCCTTGAAATTGTTTCCGATGAAAGCGTATAGAGATGGTAAGATACCTTTAGAAGCCTCAGTCATCACTTAAAACTCTATCAAAAACGGAATTACAGCAGAAACCTGGAAAGAGGAAAAACAATTCTTCTCTGAACTCAGACTTCTCGATAGATCGATATTTTGTGTTTGAAAAACTGATGAAATAATATTATTGTTATTATTGTATAACATACGTTCAATATTAGAACAGTTTTGCGTACCATTTAGCCTCCAATTTCGCAACAACATTCATAAAACTTATTAGGTTCTCACAGGTTCTCTGTTATCACCCACTTCACGTCAACACCTTGAAGTGAAACACTGAGAATACGCAAACTCTGGGACACCAGCATTGCGCAAAGGAATATCAGAAGGGGCCATGTTCCACTTTGGATGCTGAGCAGGTTCAATAATTATAGCTTCTATTCTTCTTATTCCGTTTTACATTTATATTAAGCTTCATTATAGTTCAATTTTTTTTCTTCTATGATCTGAATAGTATCATCATCAGATTAATTCTTCGTTCTTATCGTGAATAGTTGTGATACTGTTTTCCTGCTGAATTTGCATAAATTGTTTTAAGCAAAATGGTATTGGCCGATTTGGGACGCAAGATTCGTAATGCCATTGGCAAGTTGGGCCAAGCCACTATTATTAATGAGGAGGAGCTAAATGCTATGCTAAAAGAGGTGAATATTGAAAGTAATTGAAGTAAAAAAAAGAAACAGCCCTTGTGCACTATATTATTATTCAATCATTACCGAAATCCTCTTTATTGAAAACATAACAACCGTTCATCCATGCAGCAATACAAAAAATAAGTCAGTGAGACACGTTCTTCTCGTTGACGTGTCATGGATTTTAGTCTAATTTGTTGGAGGCACAGTGTAGCATTAGTTCTTTACTTTTATAAACTATAAACATCTGAGATCTCAATTGGGAAATTAACCTCTCTTTGAATATTTGAAGGTATGCATGGCTTTGATCGAATCCGATGTGCATATTCGTTTGGTCAAGCAACTCCAGGATAATGTCAAGTACTATAACTTCATTGATATTTTTGAATATATTTCTACATTAGGAAGGCCATCAATTTCGAAGATATGGTTGGAGGAGTTAATAAAAGACGATTGATTCAACGATCAGTCTTCAATGAGCTTTTAAAATTGGTTGATCCTGGAGTGACTCCTTTCCAACCTGTCAAAGGAAAGCCAAACGTGATTATGTTCGTTGGTTTGCAGGGTTCTGGTAAAACAACAACTTGTACTAAAGTGAGTTAGACCTTCCATGAATCTTCATGTTTCATTGAAATAGATGGCCTACTATTACCAACGTAAAGGATGGAAAACTTGCTTGATTTGCGCTGATACTTTCCGTGCTGGAGCTTTCGACCAGTTGAAACAAAATGCAACCAAAGCTCGAATTCCTTTCTACGGTTTTATTTTAACTTCAACTTGATTTAAATCATGAAACTTTAAGGTTCCTATTCCGAAATGGATCCCGTTCTTATTGCCGCTGAAGGAGTGGAAAAGTTCACTAAGGAAGGTTTCGAAATCATTATTGTTGATACATCTGGTCGGCACAAACAAGAGGCATCTTTGTTCGAAGAAATGCTCCAAGTTTCGAACGCTGTGGTACGTATTCAGTGTAGTTCAAATTAAAGATTTTATTTCCCCTAGAACCCCGATAATGTTGTGTTCGTTATGGACGCGTCTATTGGTCAAGCTTGCGAAGCTCAAGCAAGAGCTTTCTCTCAAACTGTTGATGTTGCATCAGTCATTATAACTAAGCTTGATTCTCATGCTAAAGGAGGAGGAGCCCTCTCAGCGTATGTCACATACGAGTTCATTCATATTCATCGTTTTCTTCTACAGTGTGGCTGTCACAAAGTCTCCTGTTATTTTCATCGGTACAGGAGAACACATTGATGACTTTGAAATCTTCAAACCAAAGGCTTTTGTTCAAAAATTGCTGGGTATGGGAGATATTGCTGGGCTTGTTGATATGGTAAACGATATCGGTATTCATGACAACGAAGAACTCGTATCGAGAATCAAACATGGTGAGAGTTATGATCATAGATAACGACCATAAGGGATGTTTAGGAATATTCACACTCCGTGATATGTACGAGCAGTTCCAAAACTTAATGAAGATGGGGCCATTCAGTCAAATTATGGTCAGCTATAGCATTTTAGATTCATTAATGATATTGTTTATATAGAGCATGATCCCAGGGTTTGGCCCAGAGTTCATGTCTAAAGGAAACGAGAAAGAATCTCAGAACAGACTTAAACGCCTCATGACAATTATGGATTCTATGAGTGACAAAGGTTTTATCTTACTTAATGTTCTATTCGATTTTCGTAATTGAAGAGTTGGATCATGCTAAGGCTAATGATCTCTTCACCAAAGAGCCAGGTCGTATTATTCGAGTTGCAAGAGGCTCTGGAACAACTCAAGCTGACGTCAAAGAGCTTCTTTCTCAGTACAAGAAGTTTGCCGACATGGTCAAGAAAATGGGATCCATGAAAGGATTGTTCAACGTATTTCAATCCTCTTTGTCTAGATTTTATTTTTTTCTTTCAGACTAAAACTGGAGATCTTAATCCGAAGAACGTCAACCCTATGCAAATGGCGAAGTTGAATCAGCAAATGGCCAAGATGATGGATCCAAGGATACTCCAACAGATGGGAGGAATGGGTGGTTTACAAAGCATGATGAGTCAATTACAAAAAGCTAGTGGAGGTAAAGGTGGATTTTTCTAGTCACCTTTTAAAAATTAATATTCTATTTTCGTTGCATCTTGTATCCTTTTTTTTTACAAAATGTTTCCTAGATAATATTCCATTCTTGACTTCTATTGTTGTTTTACACTCTATTTATGGATATATTTGTACATACCACTTGTTTCGGAACTATAAAGGGCTTGTGTGATTGAACTTCTCTAATTCTTCTAGTTTCCTATGTTGGATAGATTCATATCTTTCTCTTTTTATTATTACGTCTACCTATAGTTTGCTATAATAAGGTATGACGAGAACGAGGTCTGCAAAAATTGATATTGACGAAGATGCTGTTGAGATGGAAGAAGCTATCGAAGTTGAGACCGGTATGCCCTCACCAGATCTATCCGTCGCTGTGAAATTGGTGATAGCTCCTGGTATTTCTCTAAATAGTGGGCAATATTAGTTTTTGTGTTCAGAAAACTTCCCGGGTAGTTCCTTAGTTCTTCTTCCTCACCCCAAATCGGCAAAACCTGCTCTCTTTCGCATTGGAGAAGATTTTTGTGACGAGGTAAGCAGTGGAAGTTGTGTCAGTATGAGTAAATTGGTTGAAGGTTCTGCTTATTGACGAAGGATTCCGGTCTACTTTCTTCGGTGATTCTATAACAGGCGATGGTACTATTCGGTTTTTAACACCTATTCATCCGCTCTTCTTGGTTATCCCTTACCTCTATAATAAGAAGGTTTTACCTCTTGGATCCTGTGAAACTAAAATATCTTCTGCAGGATATGTTCCTTGAACTTGATGATCTCTTTACCGACGAAGACTTTCCCGCCATGAGAATGTTACTTACAAACAAGCAGCTCAAGAAGAGTCTGGAGAAAGTTGCTGATATTAAAGGTTGACATTGATGCTAAGGATCATACTTGACTGAATTCCCTCAGATGTTTGTGATACCACCGTTGTCCGCTATAATGAAAGCAAATGCAATGCTTGGATCAGCAGCCGTTTCGAAATTTTGAAAACCTATTTCAAAGAGTGTGGAGGATTGCATGCTAGCGTTCTTGAAGATGGTTAGTTGGACAATACGATCTTGAAATCATTTATACTTTCAGAGGCTGCCCTTTCTCGTTATGTTTTCGGAGTTCTAACTGAGTACTTAGCTACATCTTTTGTTCCTTCGATAAGAGAGTTTCTCAATATACCGGAAGCTTCGGAGTGTCAAAAAAGAATGGAGAGTGAGGCCCCCATCAAACGGAAAGCTGATGACGAATCATTACTTCTTGCAGAAAAGCCTGCCAAGGTAAAAAGGTGAAAAAATGTAGCACCACTAATAAATACTCTACAGCGTCCCAAGGAATCTGTTATTAAGAAACAGTTACAACAAGCGAGTAAGGGTACTCGTAGCATTGGAAGTTTCTTCGCTAAAAAAAACTGATTAGTGATTTATGAAATTGTTTTTCTCGGATCTCGTATTGTTTGAGCTATGTCTATGCGGTTATGTCATTCACTTATTATTAACATATTTATTTAATGTTCACACATTCCATGTGGATTGTTACTTCCATGATTACTTTTTCTTTGACCTCCAAACTTACTATTTCACTTTCTTAGATGTCACGTTTGGCAGTTTCTAGGATAGCACAAGTCGGTCGAGGTATGGGACAACCTACTTCGTTTGGTAAAAGGATGGACAGGCTGAGCTCCAGAATTTTTTCAGAAGTTGTCTTACCCACAGACACTAAAAGCCAAAAGGTTTGCGTTGTAGAGAAATCAACTTGATCACTTCTTTCTCAGGTTGTTCGCGTAATGGCAATGGAACCATATGAACAGAGAGAACAATTGTCACCAGAGTACTATCCCAACTTACCAATGTTCCATTATTTGACAAAAATGTTACGATACCATGGTTTATTCTTTGATGATCACATTGTCTTCCGCCAAGTTCGTTGCTCTTGCTCTCTTTTTTCATGCTGAGATATTTTTCAGGTACAAGATGAATTGAAAATGATGAGAGGTAAAGTAGTTAGGCCGGCAATCGGCCAAGGAAAACGAGCACAGTTACGAGGAGGAAAGAAATGATTTCCTGTTGTTTCTCATTTGAATTTATGTAGGATGTAATAAAACGTAGTTTTTTGAAATTTCTTCCGTGTTTGTATACTAACATACATTTACATTGTATCCTATGATACTTCGATTTATTTTCTATTACTAAGATAATTCACTAACATTCGTATAGATCAACGCGTTCACATGAAAAGATCAAGTGACGGGAAGAGGAAAGACAGTTCTTCGATGGGGAAAGGTTTTAGCCATCCTGTTCGTTTTTGTATTCGTTCTTCCAGATCTTTTCGGACGGGAGATTCCTTCTTCAGGCTTCTGGTCTTCAGAGGACAATGAGACGCTTCTCATTTTCACTTCGAAGAATTTGGAGAATAGAAAGAAAATAGCAGCTTTTGACATGGGTCTTTCAGATTTTCCTCCTCCCCACTTTACAACAGTTTGTATATTTAGATGGAACGTTGATAACTACTAAATCAGGAAAAGTTTTTCCTGTAGATACTAATGATTGGAAACTCTTGGACTCGAAAATTCCAAAAAAACTAGCGGAGTTGTACAATGACGGGTATAAAATTTGTATTTTCACTAACCAGAAAGGTCTTGAGGTTAGCATTCCTCTTTCGTTTTTCGTATTCATGAGTAAACCCTTCCAGAAAGGACACGTCCTCAAGAAAGATTTCCAAAAAAAAATTGAAGCTGTTGTTAAAGCTTTAGGAGTACCAATTCATGTTAGATTCCACATATTTTCGTTTTCTCAACTAAACTTAGGTGTTTATCTCCGCTGGAAGTGGGAGATTTAGGAAGCCTTGTACGGGTATGTGGGAAGCATTGGAAAGGTATAACGATGATGTCAAAATTGATAAAGAAGAAAGTCTTTTTGTCGGAGATGCTGCTGGTCGAATTGTCACAAAGGTTTTCATGTTTTATCTTTTCTTGTTAAAACACTTCCGATCAGACAAGGCCAAAAAAAGATCATTCATCAGCTGATCGTTTGCTCGCCATAAATTTAGGATTGAAGTTTTTCACCCCTGAACAATTCTTCTTCGAAAAAAAAGAAGAACCTTGGAAAACACCCGCTTTCGTACCTACGGAGTTTATAGCCAAGAAATTGCCTTTGTTAGAACCAGAACGTTAGTTACGAAAACACTTCTTTTTCTGTTTAAGAATAAACTTTTAGATGCCAAAGTGCCTTCTCAGGATAAGGAACTCATCCTTATGGTGGGATTTCCTGGCTCTGGAAAATCGACTTTCGCTAGAAATATTGCAGCTGAGCACAATTATGCCATCGTTAGCAGGTTTTCTTTATGAAGATGGAATTATTAATGATGAAATTCGATTCTCAGGGATATTCTTGGGACTTGGCAAAAGTGTGTCGCTCAAGCGAAGAAAGAACTGGAGGACGGACGAAGTGTGATAATAGACAACACAAACCCAGATGTAGAATCGAGGTGAGTAAGCGAAAGACAACGGGAGAAGCTTTGATAGTAAAGTGTGGGTGTTTTTATTGCTTTTAAGGGCTCGTTATGTGTCATTGGCAAAGACTATGTCTGTTAGTGTGCGATGTTTTGTCATGAACTGCACGATGGATCATGCTCTACACAATATTCGTTTCCGAACTTTGACTAATTCAAGCGTACCGATCGTCTCATCGATGGTTTTGAGAATGCACAATAGTAAATACAAGGTTTAATCCTAATATCATTGATGATAAGAGAGAGAAAGCAGGAAACAAATTATTTCGTTTCAGAAACCTGAGCTCTCGGAGGGATTTGATGAGATTGTCAGTGTAAATTTCGTAGCAGATTTCTCTAACGATGAACACGAAAGATTGTATTCGATGCATTTAATCGAATGAGAATGTTTAGTAGAAATAAAAGTTTTATTTTTTATATACAAAAGTGAAATTCATAAAAGTGATGTTTAAGGCACGATAACAGAAAATAGAAATTTGACACAAAGGTAAGTTTTGTACGAACCCATACTTCCATAATTGTACATAACCGGTCAAGGACTTCATGGCTACCTCGTAGTATTTTGATAAAACAACTAGACTGAAAAGAAAAACAGTTTGAAAAGATTAGTCATCGGTTATTTTTATCATTTTCTTAGTTATTTGTATTTTTAGAATGAGGAAGAGGAAGGTCAAACCACCTAAAACGTCATTCGAGGAAACACTCACCTTGTTATTTGGATCTATCGACTCAATGATGGAAATTAATCATCATCTTCATCTTTTTCCCGCTGTAACTTCGACCTTTCTTCTGATGATTGCTTTTCAGCTAAGTAGCCTGTAGCAACTAGCAGGCAAACCTTAAACAGACATGTTCAGGGATATATACGATAAAACAAACCTGGACTATCAAAAAGAAACATAAGAAGAAGATAAGGAGCATTTCGGAACTAAGAAATCTTTTTAAAGGCTCGCACTCCGATCCAGGCGTGCATTTTAGGTGTTCCTGCCAGCTTTCTTCTAACTTGCCATGAACCTGCAAAATGATGACCATGTTTTTTTTCTTCGAAAATGAGGAAAACAGGAAGTTATTAGTATCTAGACTCACCCTTTTACGAACAGTCACGGTGAAGGCTATAGCAACTAACTGCGCTATCAACATTGCTATTTGACAAAGAATATGCTTAAAACAAATAATCAATACTCGCTTCGAATAGTTATGATGATTTGAATAAAACGAATAAAGTAGAAATAAACAAATTAAAGTAAAACTCACCACAGAAAGAAGAAAAGAATTTAACACACATAAGGAAAGGATGCCGAGAGATGATAACATAAACAAACACACGGCATATGCAGCTATTAAAAATAAAGTAATCACATACTATAAAAGGTAAACATTGAGCTTATTGCTTCATAGAGCTGTGCGACTTACTTGTGGATATGTATCAACCCTAACTGGCGCCACATCCGCAGGGGGAGGATTGATTGTAGCCAGAAAAGTTAATCCTATGAGGCAAGCAGAGCATGTCTATAATTAGATTCAAATGTTTCGTTATGCTATGAAAGATTATGGGGAAATACCAAAAAAGGCAACAAGAAGATTAACATATACTTACAATGAATAAAAGATTAATTGAAGCTGCAAAGATTCTGGCTAATAGTAGGCTCGTCCTCGGTTGCATTGCGCCTGCTACACACAAAGTCTCCGCCCCTTTGGGGCTTGACTGGGACGGGGCGGGTGGTAGTGAAAGGGGAGGAGGAACCAACTATAGAGGGCATTGGCTGGAAACTGAGGGAAAATAGGAAGAACAAGTATGAAATGATTGAGAGAAATGAGAGAGAAAAAGAAAATTGGCGAAAGAATGAGAATCGTTGATGACACTATGGCAAAGCGCACATAAGAGAACGCTACGAAGGGGCATAAAGAGAAGAAGAGAGAGAAAAAAAGGGAGCAATGAAGAAGAGAGAAGAAACAAGGAAGACGGGCACAAGAGAGAGATACGAGCTGTCGCGTGGAGCAGGAAGAGATGCAAATAATGACCCAAAGAGACAACTCATTCGTCTCTCTCTCTCACTCTCTCTTCTTCTTTCCTCACATCTCAAACTCAGCTGGTTTCTTCATGAGACGTCTGTCTCTCATCAATTCCTATTATGTCTTAAAAAATACGCTCACGGAACAATATACTCTTTCATTTCTTGAGTAACACATTCTGCGTCTCTCTCTCAACATATTTCTTGTAATCGAGAAAATAGCCAGTGAAACGTTGAATAGAGCTTTGTACTCGAAAAAGTTGATGTTTCAAGTGTTATTTCAGTTTGTAACTTTAATTTTCTCTATTCGTCACCAGAGGAAATGCTCACTTCAGAAGCATTTTTTTCTTTTTCTTCCTCCTTCAGTTAGAAGTGTACGAGAGTTAGAGAAGTAAATGTATAGAGCGAGAAAGAGATTTTATAAATTTGATGAGCTGTTTGTTTACGTTCAATTGTTTGTTCAGAACAAGTTTTTATGAGAAATCTTAAAGTTCAAATTGCTCACGTGAATCTGCCAATGTTACCTGGGGTTGTTAATTTCTATGATTTTTTTGCGACAGCTTAAAAGATTGAAGAAAACGTCAAAACCTTAAATATAATCGTTTATTCATGAATATTTTAAAAGTCAAAGTCACATCATATTTGGAAGATCAATAGTTTTATTATTTTGTTTTATTATTCCTGATTTTTAAAATAAAAATGTGAAAAAGAAAATGTTTTTTCTCTCATCTCTCCAGCAATTCAATTATCTGCTTGTCGTTTTACAAGTCTTCCGAATCCATTATCCACTGAATTATCAAAAGCTGACTTGATGATGTCATCCTCTATTCCCTCACGGAAGAAGTATGATTTCAGGCTGAATGGATTTTGAGGGAAACTGTTGTGAATGACAACGGTAACCTAGAAATAATAAAAGGAAATATTTATCATTTTTTCTATTATGAAACATCACTTCACACAGTTTGTAGGCTTTCAATCGATTTTTACAACTTTTTTTGAATCTCCAAACAGTCATTGTTCGGCATCACATGTAACACATAGTCGAGAAACGAGTTTCCGGTTTTCATCAAGGTCGCAGTTGTGGGTACACAGACATGTTTCAAGCAAACTTCTAATTTTTTCATATTTCATACTTGATTGATAACATTAGTTTTTTTTTTGTTTCATACACTACACTCTGAACTGTTATCTGACCTGATGATAATCTGGGCATTGCTCTGCTGTTGTGTCGAGACAGCAGAAATAATCGACTTGATTGTTGTAGCAACAAACGGTATCGGCATCTGGCTGAAAAAAAAATCTTTATTTGATATGCTGTAACACAAACTGAATTTTGTCGGAAATAATTAAATGTTTGTATCTTACGTTATCGGGAAGAGCATTCACACACAGAGAGTTCTGATGTGGGAGACATTTACGTGGCTGGCCATCCGGACGAAGTAGAGGACGAGAACCTTGAGGGCATGGTGGGATGACCATACGAAGCTCATGTTTTCTTGCAACAACATTCGAACACAAAGCTAAAAAAAGTCAAAATAACTTTTATATGATATAAATGGGAATGTAAATGTAAACGGGCTGTTAGTAAGACGAGAAGTAGCGAGAGAGAGAGGAAATGAATGAAGGAGTGAGAGTTTATTTTTTGAAGAGAAGTGAAGATAAGAGAATAAGATAGAATTGGTGCGAAGAGGTAGTAGGTGATGTGAGGGGAAGCAAAAAAAAATTAAGTAATATATGATCTAGAAATGAAAAAAAAATTCGAAGAAGTAAAGGCAAGAGAAAAACATGTTTACAGAATGAGAAAAATTTTTTTTGTTATTTTGTATCGCAGCTGTCTAATAAAAAAAAACTTTTTCTTGATGTTGATAATAGGGATGAAGTAAAGTTCTTGGAAATGTATTAAAGTGAATATGAAAAAAGTATAAAACTAACCGAGAATAAGGATAACCAATGCTATTGGGCTCATAATTATAGATTGGTGAAGTTGGATGATCGGTGAACAGTTTTCCAGAAAAGTGAATGAATTCAAAATGGGACATGACCCGATTGAAAGGAAAATCTTCGTGATCAATTGATAGAACCGGGATAATATTTATGGGACAACGATAATGGATAAGATAGAATCTTTAAATTACAAATTATATCTTTTGTCCGAATGTTACTTCAGCAAGCTTAGAGTTTTCAAGTTGCCAACAGTGGCGAACATAGCTCATCAAGTTCCTGTACAAATCGAAATGGAAAAGATTTCATAAAATCATTTCCTGTTAATCATGAAAAAGTAATCTAGATTGTAAGTAAAAAAAGAAAATATATATTGTGTTTTCGATAGATTTTGTGACCAAAGCTAGGGAGGAAATAGAAAACAGCCTAGACACCATTTGTATAACTGATAACATGATATTCTATGCTAATTAACCGGATATCCACGAACCAAGTAGACAGTTTGAACACTGATATTTTCACTTTTTTTAAACTACGACGAGCCGAGCGGTTGTACTAATTTCTATTTCGGTCGAATAAGAGGTGGCGAGGGTAGGTAGAAAGGAAGATCGTCATCTGTGATTCATTCAGTAACGGTTTAAACATTTCATATTTGAATATCCAAGTTTTAGACGAATAGATTGATATCCTTCAGAATATATTTCTTATTCAAATCCTTTTGCAGTTTTTCGGTCTTTGTTTGAGTTTTTTTTATTTTGCTTCTGAAGTTCGGTCGGGTTTCATGCCATCGAAGCTGGAATATTCTTACAAATAATTTTCACAGATGTTCAATAAAATATTTTGGAGAGAAAGTTTGATTGAAAACGATAACACCCGCTATGGAAGAAATATTACATTTTTTTTCTTATTTCTTCTTCCTAAACTTCAAATTTTATTGGTGAGAATGATGGTCCGCGAAGAGGAGATGAAAATCATGTTGTTGCTATTGAAATGGAAAGAAAAACCATTATTTATATAGTAAATGAATCTTTTATTCATATCTTTCGAGGTTCGGATGATACCTCAAACAAGCATTTGGCGCATTAGGTGTCCGTCTGGCTTTTGATGAGAAAGAAGTAGTGAGCTTATTATGGAATTGTGAATGCTGCATCTGCTGCTGACCAAACAAAAAGCTCAAAGGTCTGTATGAACAACAACGTCCTGGCAAGTTCACGCAAAGCTTGGCTGTATAATTGAAGTAAATGTTGAATGAGTAGATGAGCTTTTGTGGAAATTCAATTGTTTCATAAATGTTTGTATGTCAATAAAGCCATCCCATATTTGAAAGACACAAAATGACATATCACTGATGTGAAAAGGAAGAGAGTGTGTTATAAGTGATGGTGAGCAGAGAGGATAGGCATAAAGAGAGTAGCGGAAGAGAGTGACGAAGCTTCTACAAAGAGAATAGAAATACTTCTTCATAAGACTCTAAAAAGATGCTTTGAATGTAAACGAAGAATGAATCATGATTGGAATGTGTCCAAGATGAAACGTTATGTCTTAAAACTCTTTAAGCTGGCTGACGATTATCAAATGTAAATAAGCTTTCGGGTCTCTTCTATATGGATTGTCTTTTTCAGAAAACGGAAAAGTTCGTTTTCATTCTGTAATTTATTTAATTTTACTCATCATTGAAGGAACATCCAGAAATTACGATGATGGCTTTGGCATCAACATCATCAGTTGATTTTAGAAAATGCAGTTTGACCCTGATCAGTGATTCTCCGATTTGTTGGTATTGTAAGAAAGAATAAAATTGTAATTTTCCCTCTTTCTCTCAATTTCAAATAATTTACTGAAATCTCCAGAAGATGCCGCAAACATCAGGTGTAAACGTATCCCACAGAAAATGGAATGGCACAAGAGGTGAGCGCGAGAAAAAAAAGAAGAAACGGCGCTTAGTTGGCTTAAATGCCGTTCCAAATTGTAGGACTAAAACAGTTTTTTTCATCTTCATCTCCTTTTCATGTTTGTGGAAGAGAAGGGACGAAGAGAAAAAAGAAAAGAAGATTGCACAATGATAATGATGGGCGAGCGTTCGTTTGTCTCCGTATAATCTTAGTTGCCACTTGAAACACTCGAAAGACGAAAAGCACACATGAATGCTTAAAAGTCATTTAGTTCAGTTCATCCCCTTACCAACGAAAATGCGATGATCTGAACTGTAAAAACTTGCGGAGGAAGGATTGGCAGGCTTTTTTCTGACCCTTTTTGCAATCTTTGTTTATTCGCCTCTGCTAAATTATGGACGGGGAGAGAAAAAATCAAATACAAATCCATGAATTTGAACTTCGAGATTGCATCGGCTTTCTACAGATTTCAGAAACATTTTGAGAGAGGTTGAATTATCTCAACTAGTCAGATTTTCCTATTCAAGCGTGGATGTATAATCAACAATTTCATTTGTCAGACAAAAAATCGTTGAGCGGTTGGTCCTCTTTAAAAATAACTTTACACATCCTCATTGTACTCTGGTTTGAACAAGTTTTAAACTGATTCGCTTTAAGTTGGCTATAAGAAATCAGAGGTTAATATACTTCTTCTCTATTTCGAGAGAGAGACAAAGATAACTTTAAAGACTTGTATGTTAACTCCATGAATCTCTGTCCAGGAAGCTTCTGCAAATTGGCGAAGACAGATTATACAGTAGACATAGCGCTGGCTTCTGATAGTTGGAAGCATGGTAGCTGAAGACAAATAGATAAAGTTGCGAGAAGACATAACTATATGAAATAGTACAGGGTTAATGGAGGGGAAGACAATGCGATTGAAAGATAGAGAAATAGAGGGGCGAATAGCTGAATTGAAGCACAGGTAATGTTAGCACAAGAGGGAGATGCTCATTCACTAACATCATCATCATCATCATCAGCAACACCGACGCCAACCCGCGCTTCAACGCCGTTGTGTGCAGCTTCTAGTAGAAGCTGAAACAGAAGAAGAGAAAGAAGAAGAGTCTTTTATTATGATTTCTATTCTCTCATGGTCTCTCTGAGGACAGTCATGACTTTCATCTTCTAGCTCTTCTTCATCTCGTGTTCCCTCATTCACTTACTTTTACCATCCATCGTTTTGCTCCCACGACATCTTGACTTTAAGCTCATCATCTCGACTGTAGCATCGATGAGACGATTCTGTTGAACGCTGATACAATTTTCTAGTATCCTCCTATTGTCTCTCTGTATTCAGTTTGATTTTTTTTAGTTTCTCTCCCATTTTTTAATTGTAATTTTTGATTTTATCTCATCAACGTCATAGCTTGCTTGCTCGGCTGCACAGAAGCCGCTATTATCGTCATAAGACCTTTTATTTAATCAGTTGCCTTTTCTCATCTGATGATTGGCGATGAAATGAAACACATCACCTTTTATACAGTTTATCTGGAAATTCTTTCAGTTTTATATCTTTTTTCCTGAACTTCCTATTAAGCTTTTAGTTCGTTGATATGTTGGGAGGAATTTGATTTCCGCCTACCGTTCCGCTTTGCGTTCTCACATATGTATATAAGGAACGTTCTATTCATCACTATGCATCTGATTTTACCTTTAATTCCCTCTCTGTTTCTTTTTTCACCCAAATATATTTCTTTTTCTCTTGATTCTCTGTTCCAATGATTATCTCATGTCATTTTTCCAACTCAAGTTGCTAGTTAGTTAGCTACTAGAAGCTGCAAGCCAATGAGTAGCTGAGACCTCAAAGAGCAAATACACAAATAGATGTTGAGAATCGCAAGGAATCACAACGTCTTGGTCGTATTCTTGATCGTGCTCTAAAGACGTTCCTTCGCTAAAAGACGGCACACCCTTTCGTGCTGTAGCTCATCTTCACTAATGAGATGATGATATAGATAGATTATGATGATTAGCTTCCTTAAATGGAAAATAAGGGTACCGATCGGAAGTTCTTCAGACTGTATTCTTATGACGTCAATCATCATCGTCAACGTCTAATCCAGCTTCGAACTGTCAAATGTCATTTGGACGATCTCGTGAAAACCGACAATCTGCAGAGTACGAGGCGATCCCTCTCTCCACCTCTCTGCGTTTGTTCTAAGCTTTTCATATGTTGCCACTTTTCATCGCTCACGTTTGTGGATGGCTTCAGCTTTTGCTCTGGTTGATCATCCACGTCGTCCACGCCATTCTCGCCGCTTCGACTTCGCTTTTGCTGGCTTGAAATCTCCAATTTCAAAGTAAATAAAAGACGTCGTCGTCCCCTAATGGTAACGAGGAGAAGGGGAGGTGGAGCACTTTACCCCAATCCATCCCAAGCTTTTGGGCCTTTTCATGCCAGCTATGTTAACTGTGCATCTGCTCTTGATTGGTAGCTACTATTTGTCAGTAAACCTTCTTTGAACACATTCCATGAATTTCAAGCACTTCCTAATTCCTCAAACTGTTCAACTGTCAAATTATTTTTGTCTGATTCGTAAGCTTGTTTCTTGAATTTAAAGAATTCCATTAACTTTTTTTATTTGTTACTTCTATCATGCGAAACTTAGATTCGAAAACTTTGAAATTCTAAAAATTTTTTTGTTGGCATCCGCAAAGCCAGAGGAAATAATTCGACAAACAGATGGAACATGGCAAATGGTCATTTCAGTCCATTCGTTACTTGAAAAACCATTAAATTTCTAAATCCTTCAACTGCTCGAAGCTTGAATCTGTGGAGCACAGCTAGAAGAGAGATGAAAAAGAAAGATCAGTTCTTTTCCAAAGTTTGTTGTTGTTTTTGTGATGTCTTCTCACATATCTCATCAGAATGTCGATTTTGAGGGAAAAAAATATCCAAAAAACGAGAAAACTGTTTGAATGAATGTTCCATATTGTATGAAAATGCCTTCATGACTAATTTACTCAAACATCAAACAACAGGGTTTATAAAAAAGAAAAAATTTTTTTATTTGTTAATTTTCTCGAAATTTCATCGTTTCTATTTGTTTTCGATACCGGAATACATCCTCATTTCGCATCTTTTATACCAAGCATCTTGTCTTTTTTTTTCGTTTTCGTTTGTCCACTCATCAACAGTTTCGAAATTTGACGTCAACAATATGAGATACTGAACTTAAAAAAAAACTTTTTGATGATATCTTCTATCTTAAGCAGAATGTGATACGATAAATTCATCTATGTTCTGACATCATTGACGTCATCAACGTCTTTCTGGCTCATTCAGCCCATCGATGAGATGATTTGTATTCAAATTCTTCAGCCATAGAAAAACTCAGTTTGCGACTCTCTCTTCATACTACTTTCCGTTTTCACTTCCAATTTTTTATATTTCATATACAGATTCTGATGAGATGACAGATAGCGTCATCTAACAGTATGTTCTCATATTACTCAGCTATCTCACTAAGCGTTACACGTTTATTCAACTTTTTTCTCTTTTCTTTCTTATTAGTAGAGGATCTCAATTTTTAGCATACATGATACATATAATGAATCATGACAAAACAAAAAAAATCTCAAATAGTTGCTAGAAATAAATTTTGATGAAAGAAAAAGTAAAATCCATGATTCTATTCAGTGCATGTCTTCACGCAGTCATACAAGCCAATCTATTCTTACTATTAGCAGACCATGTGATGCGTTGTATTCTCATCTGCTTTTTTACAAATTATTTCTCCTTCTTTTTTTTTCAATTTTATCCACTTTCTGTTGTGAGCTGTATTATTTTCTACGGTTTCCTTATTTGGCTTTCATTTCCGTTAATTGTACGGACGGCTGGTTCGCAATAAGCGTACTGTTTGTTCGGAAGATTAACCAGTACTTGCAACATCTGCAACTGGTAGTTTACAGAGCGTATCAGACGACGTATCTTCTATTCCCATATTTATTTATAAGAAGTGATTTGCATTCTGTAGCCAACTTCTCACTCGATTTATTTTTTTCTCCACACAATTCATCGTCTTACCGCATTCCTTTACTCACCTCGACGTCTTCTCAATGAAGCGATCAGACGATCATCAGCTATGGCTGATTTTAAACCAGTTTTGTTGAGACTTTTTGTTTATTCATCCTTACAACTTCTGAAGAAAGTACAGATTATCTCTTTTCAACATTTCCACACAAAGTACGAGAATTCAATTAAAATACGAAATGACTGTTCGTCAATATTAAATGTTGATAAAGTCCGTCTTAGCTCTTTCATCGACTACCAGATTCATCATGCTTCTCCTTCGTTCCCATCCTCGGCGTTTGCATTACTCGGGGCTTTTCCCTTCATTGTGTTCTCAGATTCTGATGCAATAGAGCCCAAAATTTTATCCATGTGTTTCTTGGCTCAACTGATCGTTGACGTCTTCTTTTCGTATTTCTTTTTGGTGACGATCAGAGAAAAGAATTTTTTTTTCTCTTGCTTTTTCTTCTGTAAAATGTTCCAAATCTTTCTTCCTTTTATAGCTTTCTGAAAGCTTTCCGAAAAAGAATCGACCTTCGTCTTAGAAGATATTCAATTACTATTTATACATATAAAAGCTTTCTCTTTCGCTCATTGGCAATTTTTTCTTTTATTCTTTTTATCTTTCTTTCAACTTTTCATTTGTTCAGGTCAAATCAGTTCCAATGCTCTCGTGGCTTGGGCTTACCTTGCTGGGCTTCACTGCCGTCAGGTTAGTCTTCTTCTATCTATATTTCATCTGATGAACAAACTTTCGACCAAAGAGAAGATAGTAATGATGAAATCAGTTTGCGAAAAAGTATATTTGAAAGAAGAGATGGAAAAAGAGACGAGAAGAAAAGAAGCAGAAGTCTAGAGGGAGGGAAGGAGGGAGAGTGCGATATGAGCAGAAACCTTTTTAACACATTTTCAAAAAAAAATAATAGGAAGAGTACTCTACCTGAAGACCAAATTTCTCTGACAGATATTGACTTAGTATCTTCCCAGCTACTTCAATTTCGTTTTCCAATTGAACACAAAAGTCTTTTTTTTTTTTGGAGAAAAATGAGTAAAAATTTTAAAAATGCGCCATGTAGTTTGGATATACGATGAGGTTATTATATTTCAAAATTTCTTTTCCACCTAAAGATGAGAAAATGTGGCTCAAGTACCTGTAGGTTTGAGCACGAATGTGCGTGCATTTTGCATATGAGAGATTGTAAATATGCAGAAGAATTTCAAGTTGATCAATGTAGCTTTGATACAGATAATGCAATTATGAATTGTAAAAACATTTCCTATTTCAGCTCTTTCACAGTTCATCAACACTCTGACAGCAGTGAATGTGTGAACCTTCAATGCCCAGAAACAGCTTTTGATTATGGAGTTAAGAATCTTGTTAATGATGAAACTATGAAATCTGACCAATGCACTTCTTGCTCACAGTGTACTGAAAATGGATACAGGTACGCATATCCATCACAATATTATACATTTATGCTTCTTGTTTTTAAGCTTATGTCTAAGACAGAAAGATTCACGTGCTCATCGTACAGCAACAGAAACTACAGGCTTCTGCAGTTGTGCTCATTCAGTTCCAGCTAATTGTCACAATCAACTTCATATATCTACTCACCCAGCCAACATTACCATGAAGCTTTACAGCTTGTGTTATCAGAGCGGTTAGTTGTGATCTGAGAAGCAAAATACCTTCTGAAGATTCAGTTTCAACCGTTCGCAATAATGATTCTCTTTTTTAGCCATCCAAGCTCCACCAAAGCCATTGGCTGTTAATGACAAAGACAGTGTCATCGTCACAGTCGAAGCATTCTGGCATGAACCATACTGGAGAGAAATGCAATTGGACAACCTCACACTAACTTCTGAATTCGTTGTTAAGGTTAGTTAGTACTATACTTATTCGTGAAAAAGGTCGATCTGATGAAAACCTAAAAAGATACACAAGATGTCCTTTTGAAACATTTTGAGAACAACAGCTGTGCCTTATGTTGCTCTAAGACTGAGCTTTGTTCTTATTGTGATGGAATGAGTAATCGGATAGTTTTTTGTTTGTTTTGTCTCATAGACACTACCTGATTAAGTTCATGATCAGAAACATGACATATACGGTAGAATAAGTAGGCAGAAGAGGCTTTTTTAAGCTTCCACGAGCCAATAAAGCTTGCAAAAGACCTGAAATATTCTATGAACTGCACATTATTTGATAGAGTTGTATGCTCGTTAAGAATCGAATTTCCTTCTCATATTCTCAATGATTCATAATTTATGGCTACTAATTGGAAACAGAAGTAGAGAATAGAACACGAAAATTCAGTTTTTCCTTCTTGATTAGAAGGGGAGATTTTTTGCATTTAATGAAACCTTTCATTATAGACACCAGAAGATTGTGAGGAAGGAGAAGTTATCACATTGGAATCGGATCACCATGAACATTTATGCAAAAGATCCGTTAACATCCAAATGACATCGCAACCCGAAGGACATGCTAAGGACGATGACTACGAGCACAGCGAGGTATATCCTGCATACAAAATATGTGATTAATGATAGATTCATTTCAGAATTATGATCAGTATGATGATGATTTACCACCAGAGGTCCAATTTGATCGCGACGTATTTGCTGGAGCGAAGCTTCTGCAGGTGAGAAATTCAGTTTCAAGTCGACTGTGATTCAAAAAGCATGAAGAAGTGCACACGGCGTATGAACTCATATACGTGATCCGTCACCACACATGCGATTTCAAAGGAATAATCAAAATACAAAACAACATTCAGGCATATTATACGGTTGCTGTAAGACGTCCACGCCAACTTGACACGAAGAGCAGCGATCCATTCCGCGACGTCACAACGACATTGGAGTCAGAGCATTTGAAATTTGATTTGAAACCTGAGATTTATGGGGAAGGAACTTCAGAACTTCCAGAAAGTGAGTAACAATATAACTTTTCCTTGAATAATTTTTGTGGTAGGCAAGAAAGAAGTTGAGACAGCCGATGATGACGAAGATGTCAGCTCAGAGAGCCCTTCAGTCGGAACTGACTTCTTCGAGGATGGAAAGAATGAAAAGGATACCAAGAGTGAAGAAGAAACCGAGAAGGTTGACCATGATCTGTGACTTACAAAATAACTATATGTTTTTCAGGAAGAAGAGAAGTTGGAAAAAGAAATTGAGGAAGACGACAAGAAAACAACCGAAGAAGGTGATGATGAAGAAGCCACCACAGTTGCCGATGATGAAGATAAGAATGAGGAAGAGAAGGATGCTGATGAAGAAGCTACAACTGAAGAATCTGAAAAAGATGGAGATGACGATGAAGACAAAGAAAATGATGAAGAAAAAGATGAAGCTGCAGATGAAGACGAAGATGAGAAGAAAGATGATGATGAAAATAATGAAGATGAAGACGAAGATGGAGAAAAGAAGGAAGGAGACGATGAAGAAGAAGAAACTACAGCTGAAGGAGAAGAAACAACTGAAGAGAGCGAGACTGGAGAGAACAAAGAGGTAAATTGTGATTTTTCTAATTTCTATACAAATTTAATTTGATAGGAAGCAGATGAGAACGCTGAAGATGATGAAGAAGAATCCGATGAAGAAAAAGGATTCTTCTCTGCTTTTATCAAAGATCAATATCATTTGGCTCGATGGGTCTTCGGAATTACAATTGCTTCCTGTGTCATTCTTATTGTTTGTACTTGCTGCTACAGACGAGGATTGTGCTGCTGTAAGCCGGTAAGGACAGAAGAATATTCTTTTCATCTTTTAATTTTCTTTTTTTCCCAAAACTACTAAACAATCAATGTTTATAGAATGAAACAAAGACAACATCAAACGGATGCCGTTATACCAATGCTAATCGCCCTGAATTGGTAAGTCAGGTGCCTGAGAAAGAACGTCTTCGTCAATGAATCGTCTGAATGACGTCATCTATTGAATACTACGCATGGTTTACCATCACCCAAATCAGCACATAAATTACCTACATAGAGGATGAGAATCCGAAACTTATTGAATTTTCAACAATATTTTTGTCAAATCATTTTCACTCTCTTTGCGTTTCTCTCTCTCTATCTATCTCTCTCTCTCTCACCTTCAGCCAACCCGGTTTTCATACCCATATATAGTTTGTTTTTTCCTCGTTATATACATATATACATACATAATATATATTCTTATAACTCTTTGACCTGCTATAGACGACTTAAACCTTTTTTCCCCATTTGAACACCCTGATTGCTCTAATGTAGCTTCTCGTCTGAATGTTTCATCTAGTCATGAATTGAACTTCATCCATTTGGTAAGTTCAATTTCAGGAAACTTTTTATTCTTCATTTTCTCAAACTTTTGTTTTCTCAATATATAATCGTAGTTACAGAATATCTATACTGAATGTTTATTCTTCCTAATCAGTTGAGCTTCTTCCTTTGTGAGCTTTTCTTCAAACCATTTGCCTGCAAACGTTTAAATGTCAACTTGTTTGTGGTCATTTCCCCAATACGGTTACAGCTTGTCCATGTTATATTTGGAGAAGATCACCCACACTTCTTTTATATTTTTGCATTTTCTGTTCGAACATGACTATTTTTGAAGGAAAAAGAAATAAAAAAGAAGAAAGTTCTATTAAGCGCATGATCATTCACTTAACTTTCGTTTTTCTATTTTCATTCTACAAAAATCTTTTTTCTTTGTTGTTTATTACATCTTACATACACATATTATCAACGGCATGTTGTTTACCGAATGATAAACGTTTACCTGTTAACCTCAATGAATCTAATAGCCACAGCTACTATCATCACCATCACCATCATCACCATCACCACCACCAACAACAACAATGCAAATTTGAATAAAAAAAAGCATTTTTTTTTTATAAATTTTGAAAAAGAAAAGTGAGTAATTTGAATGATCTGATTCATTAGCCTGTGACTCGTGCAGTTTATAATCTTCTTCTGTTTCTCCTTCTCTCTCTCTCTCTCTCTCTCTCTCTCTCTCTCTCTCTCTCTCTCTCTCTCTTTATGAATTTTTCTCTTTGTAAAGTTATCACCCCTTTTCTCTCTTTCTCTCTCTTCACATACACATACAAATCTCTCGTAATAATTACAATTGTTTATATTGAATGCAAAATCAAAATCATCTATTGGCGTTCATTGTAAAATCAGAAATTGGAGTTGCAAGTAATGAAGATTCTTCCTAATTTTTAATTTTTATTGTTTTAATTGACGAGCCACAGGTTTAACATAATCAGATTTTTCAAACAACAACACATAAACAAAAACAAAAAATGAAACTAATTGAAGTTTGTAAGCGATATGCACACAAGTATGTTAAAAGCAAATTAATCATTACAATATAGATTAACTTATATAGACATTTGATAGAACTTTCGCTTGTTTCAGGCGCCTCTTACTGCTGATCCTGATGTGTTGCCAGTGAGTGAGAGTGAACAACGAATGTTCAAGTATGATTTCATTTATAAAATTTTCTTGTTAAATATTCATATTCAGAGATATTCTTATAAGATCTGAATCATTGAACCCGGCTAAGCTTGAAATGGGTTCAACTATAGGTAATAGCTTTATCAATACTCAATTAACATAATGTAAGCTCTCATAATTAACGAGAGACTTTAAGTTTATACAACATAGTATATAGTTAAAGTATACAACTATACGTAAATGAAATCTTACTTCTTTCGAAACTTTTCTGGATGAATAGCTTGCGCTTCAGTTCTGCTTTGTACGTTTTTCAAATTCTTCTCTTAGGAAATGGACGTTTTGGTGTTTGGAACAGAGCTCTTTTCAATTCTTTCAATGGTTCCGTATTGGATGTTGCTGTTTACACCATAAGAAGTATACTTGAAGCATATCGTTGATTGTTCTGATATTGTTTCCAGATCCTATGGAGTTGACTCCTACTGATTTCCGAGCATTAGCTTCTGCATTGAAAGAAACTGTCGTCGTTGGCATTCATCCTAATGTTTTATCGTTGAAAGCCGCTCATCTTGACAGAAATGGTAATAAGTTGCAAACAGTACAAAAATTAATCAGCTTGCAGCATTGACTCTTCTCTGGGAGCCAATATCTCATCCTACCCTGCAAGGAGTTCTTCGTGAAAGCCGTTGTTCCCGTTTCGGAAGTTCACCATACAAAGCAGCCTCCTTTCTCTCCCCTGAACGCTTACTGTCCATTATGATAGGTGAGAATATAAATTTCACATCACAACCTACGTATTTTGTGAAATTCAGGCTGCGTGACAGGAGTTGACCATTTGTTGAAACGAAACATCTTCCACAATCATTTGGCTACAGCTAATGTTCTAGTGGCCGAGAGAGGTCAAGTGAAGATTTCTGGCTTTGGACTGGCTGAAACAGCTGTTCTATGCAGAGAACATGAAGCTGTAAAAGCTTAATAAAAGCCTTCTTATTATTGTTGCTTCTTCTTTAGAGACCGAATCCTTTACGATGGATGTCTCCCGAACACTTCAGAAGTGATAGAAAACCGGCAAAAGAGAGCCAAATATGGTCGTTAGGAGTTCTACTCTGGGAAATCATTTCATTAGGTATCACCAGTAGACAGCTAACATTCAGTTGAAAAATCTCTATTTAGGAGCAACACCATATGCGAATGTCAGAACATCTCGTGAAATCATAGACAGTCTACGTGATGAGACAGCGAAACTAGCCGAAGTTCAATATTGTGGAACGGCTATGTGAGCTATAAACATATAGCTGTCATTAATCCATATTCATTATTCTAGAATGGATTTAATCTATTCATGCACTTCACACGAGCCATCTGCTCGTCCTGATCCCGACACCATTCTTCGACGGCTAGAATGTATTGCCGCTGATGCTCAGGTTTTGTTTATTTGGCAAAAACTACCATTACAATAGTTTTTCATAATCTTTTCAGCATCACATCGATTTACGAATGAAAGAAAACTTCCCATATTTAGCTGTCTGTACTCAGATTGAACAACAGAAAGTTATTTAACGAATAAGAACAATGACATATCCTTAACGGGAAACGAAACTCCGGTGGAAATATATTTTTTGTTGTTGTTGATGATACATCTCATTAACTATGTGCTAGAACAAGATAGAGATCTATATTTGTGCATGTATATTGTATTTTTCTTAATTGAATAAAAACTTTTCTTATATAATTCATCCGTTTAAATAAAGGAAATGTTCGATGGCTTTGTCTCTTTCGCTAATTATACAAATTATACAATGTAAAAATGATGTTCTTCCGTACAAAATGAGTTCTCTCTTTTTACATTCGTCTTACTCTTTCTCTCTCTCTCCCTCTCTCTTTCTCCCTCTTACTCTGTATCTCAGTATGTCTCTCCTTCTCCTATCCGCTTTGTATCTGTTTCAATTAATATATCTCTTCACTCTTGTTTCTCATAATTTCTCTTCTATAAGGAATGACAATCACTTCATTCCCCCTCCCAATAACCCATCGGGTCAGCTGTTGTTTCTTCACAGCCTGTCGGTCTGTCCGTCAGTCGTTCGGTCAGGTTAAATCTCCCAGATGGTACATAAGATGAACGCACTTATAGAATTGTTCAGAATTCATTTATTGATTCCAAACGAATTTCTCTTATTCTCTTCAAGAACATGTTTCAAAGTGTTGTTTTCAGTTTTTTGTTTGTTTTCAAATTCCGTTTCAATGATAGAAGATGCATAGTGATTAATCTATCTATATTCCTATTTCAGAAATGGATTGTATATGCAGTCAGACCACAGTCTATCAAAATATTTTTATTTTAACGTGAGTGTTCATTGATGTCATTGATGCTAATGATGAGATCTTCTCTTCAGATCTACAGTGTGTATCTTCTACACGGGTTTTTCAATCATATTCGCTATCTTTGGTGTTCCAACATGCTTAAATAATCTTCTAAAGTTGTTGAAGAAGCTTCTTACATTTCATGTTTCCATTTCTTTGCAGCAAATTCAAGCCGTCTTTACAGCAATTCCAATGGAGATGTCAGACAATCCATCAGTTTATCAATTCAATCTTTTCCTTCAATCGGCCTTCGATCCGCTTGATTGTTGAACGCAAAAATGGCAATTATCGTGTAATTAATTTGATAGCTGCAGGGCAATCTCACGATAATCAAGATTCTCATTCTTCAAAACTGCGTAGCAACTCGCCATCACATTGCCAGCCAGCAGTTCTAGAAGAAATGAAGCAGGAGGAGAACTCATCAGAAACGTATATTAAGCTGGATAACGTTGACAGACCGTTCTCTCCCATCAACAAGAGTAAATCTATTCGAAGCTCAATCTCAGAAAGAGAACTTTGCTTTGATACAGCTTTGACCAATTCTGATCCTGCCTGGAATACAGAAGTTCTTAGATCTCTAACTTCAAACTTCTTCGAGGATGGCATCTCAACAATCGGTTTTTCAACGAAAAGGAATCCGAATAACGATCGATCGGCTAATAATCTCACTTTAATTGAGAATAATAACAACAATTGTAAAGAAAGCTTGAAAGGCACAGTTAACGGTCGATCAACTTCTTCCTTGAATATCCAGTTGACGTCTCAACCTTTACTTTTAGACGAAGAATTCGAAAAAGTTAATATTCAAAGTTGAAAGTTGTCATTTTATGTTTTATCCTTACGGGTTTATTCATATTATTTTTTGTTTTTTTGTATGAATAAAATTTTCTTTGTCACCTTGTTCACATCACAAGTTCTAGCTATCAGAGATGATTTGGTCCTTGAACGAATCTAATGTGAGATAGAATCAAATGAAAAAAAGCACCAAGTTCGAATTAAAGAAACGTTTTCTGCTCCGATGATGAAAGAGTATTGTAAGGTAAGTAAGGGACTTTGAAAGCATTACAGGTGCAAATGGTTCCTCAGGCTTCACTGCGGGGTGGCAATAGAGGACGGAGAACAATAAGCAACACAAGTCAGTTTAATAACAAGCTTCACAAGAGAAAGCTTTCTCATTGAAATAGCTGAATTTAATGGTAAGTCAGTTTATAAGATGTTTGTGCTACTTATAAGTATATGCGTACATATTGAGCTTGCATCCTGATTGAGAACGGTTAACTCGGCATGAGAATCAGATGTCAACTGTGCGGTAACTCGTTTAATCCCATTTAGCGCGTTTGAGTGGACTTCACCGAAAAATGTTTAAAAAGTCAATGTTATGTCCAAATTTGGATAAATATGTATATGTATATCGTATAGAGGAATGATATTTCTTAGAAATTTGTGGTGATTTGGTGAGCTTTAAAATTCGATTAAACTTATTGAATTGCATGAGATTATGGAAAACTCATCTCTGCTGCACTTCTGCAGATTGCGTTAAGCAGATGACTTTTCATTTTCAGTTAGAAAATTTTTTTACGTAATCATTACTATTTAACCCTTGTTGAATGTCCAAAGCATAGTGAAAGTTAACATTTGCTTTGGGCCGGCTATCTTTTAGAATTTCAGAAGTAGATGTGTGTCGTCTCTCATATTCTCTTGAGATTAAGACAAGGCCAATAGAAATAGGCTTCATGTCCAGAGTTGACAAAATTGATTGGAAGTAAAAGTGACTAAAAGAAGCTTTGCTACAAATGTATCATACTTATATGGAATGAAGATTCAAGATATGTACGCATCGCTGACTCACGAAATAAAAAAAAAGGAAAAAAAATAAAAATAAAATGATTTTGTGATGACGCTTCTTGACTTCATTTGTTCCAATTCAGAGAGTGAGAGAGAGTGAGAGAGAGAGCCACTGCATACTGCTTTATCTCAGATATTATGCACTAGAATAGCCTTAGCAATCCTTTCATTTTTTTCTCTTCTTTTTATTTTCTTTTCAGTCTTTTTCGTTACTTCCCTCCTATTAAACTTGCTACTACTTCTTCCCTTCTGAAAATCTTTGTTGTAAACCATTTGAGCTTGCTGTATCCGGTGTTTAGTAAAAATACTGCGATTGATCAACAGAGATTTGGGATTGAGATATCTGCCTTTCAGTTTCCCTCTGTTGGTCACATCCAAAGCTCTCAGACTTCAAGCTTCAAGGCTTTTGTTCTGATTTACTTGTGAAGCTTTTTAATTTTTCCCACCTCATTCATCCTCCCTGCCACCTATCATTCTTTTTACATTATGTTTCTATTTTTTTCATTTCATTCATCCTCACTGTTACCTTCTGTGACGTCGTTGGAAACTCAATCTCGTATTTCAGAAACCGTTGCTATTGTTCTGCTTTGCAATGACTTGTAAACCTTTCTTATCATAGATTGGCTTTTTGTTTTAAAAAAATTGTGGTAGATTGTCTTTCATTAGTGGATATATAGTACAAAATATGAGCTGGGTAAGATATTTAATGATTTGCATGTGTATAGTCAATTACTATTTGAATTTTTAACTGCCAGCAAAAAGTTTGGGCTGTTAGTGCTATTCTTCTAACCAATGACGATTTAATGACTCTTGTTTTAGAAACGTCATGAAGCACTGAATGAGCATAGAGAAATGCAGAAACGGCCATCAAAAGAAGCATATTCTGATGAAGATGCGGATGATGAAGAAGATAATTCCAAGGTTTCTATTGAGATGACAATGATTAAGAATATTTATATAAGTTATAGTCTCTACGAACACCCGGATTATTTCGTCGAATAAAGAAAACGGGTTTTTACTGTAGTACTGAGGACGATAGGTTTCGTTCATATACAAACTTATGTGAAGCTTTCGGGTCTCGAACAAGCTCACACGGCGTTCCACACATATGGTTAGCATTGGAATATTTTATACATCTAACTAATCGCATTCAGTTCTCGTTCATTTTTCGGAAGATATATATGGAGTATACTTTTCACATTCTCAGCCGTTTGTTTTATAGTTCAAACATATTGGACAATGTCTGAATATTTACAATATCGTACTATTATTGAAATGCAACTTAAGTTTGAAGCAGGTTTAAGCTTTAATTCATCATACAACTTTAAATAACTTATTTTAGCCCCTTTTCCGGCTGCTACAGTTTGCAATTTGAACGCCTTCAAATATAGTGAACTTATTCAATACAAAGAAATACGGGAAGGAGTAAGTCATCAAAAACATTTATTTTCAACTCTCATTGTCTTTCAGTTTGAGATCTGGGAACGAGTGATAAACGCTCGGGAAATGAATGAAGCATTAAGAGAAGATCCTATCAGGAAAGAAATTGGGTAACCTAATTAGGAAATTAGCATAACTTTTAATCTTTACGTTCAGCAAGCGAGAACTAAAGTTTCCAATAAGTGAGTACGATCTTCAAGGAGCTGTTTATCAGCCAGTGTTTGTTCGTTGTACCTGCATAAGTACGGAGCAATGTGTACCAAATCGTAACCCATTGGAAGTGAGAAGATTCATTTATAATATAAAATTCTACACTTTTTGCTCAGGTAAACGCATCTGTTTGTATGTGCTTCGAGGATATAACACATGGCTCGATATGGCCCTGTTATCCTACGGCTGCTTGGACCGTGAAAGTAAGTTTTATCTATTCTTGAGTGACGTTTCACGCGTTTGTGGCATCTTTTGCTATATTATTTTAGCAATGCTATCAATGTTCGATTTCAAATACATGTAGTGATCCTGATAGACCGAATGCCACTCAGCCAATAGGTGAAGAAGCTCATACTTGTTTATGCCAAAGCATATCCCATCATTGTATGGTTCATCCAAAGGTTCGGAATTTATGTACTCGCATTGCTTACATATTCATCAGGATGAAATAAAATGGTGGAACCCGAACAATTACACTGTTTATTCGATGACAGAGCCTCCAACTGAACCTCCTGTTGAGATGGAGGATGCTTACGGTCTTGCGGTGAATAAAAAGATAATAAGTAGAATTGAGTTCACTCGTAACTTTCTCAGGATCTCAAGGATCGAGGAGCAATTACAACACAGACTAAAGAAAATTTAATTTTTTTGGTTGCCGCTCTACCGCGCGAAACTCGGAGGAACTTATCATACACTCTTTCAGAATTTGTTTTACGATGTTCTTTCAATAGCAAAGATTGTAATATGGAGAGGTGGGACGAGTTTTGAATTCTTCCAAATGTTTAAAAATTTTCAGAGATTTCAAACTACATATAGATCCTGAATACGGTAACTGCTACACATTTAATTTCAATGACTCTGTCGAATTGAAAAACTCTAGAGCCGGTCCAATGTATGGTAGGAACACTAGTTTACAAAAAGCAGCGCACCCCGAACACTTTCAGGATTACGGTTGCTTTTGAATGTTCATCAGGACGACTACTTGCCCACAACTGAAGCTGCAGGAGTACGACTCGTTGTTCATGAACAAGTTAGTTTGATTTATATTGAACTTCTTACAACATATGATTTTTAGGATCAAGAGCCTTTTCCTGATACCTTCGGATATTCAGCACCTACAGGTTTCGTCTCATCATTTGGATTAAAAACGGTATTACAACGAGCTATAAGAAATCAGATCTAGTTTATTTAGAAAGTTTTACATAGATTAGATGCGCCATATGGGCATTGCAGTGATAGTTTTAGACCTGATCCCTATATTTACGATGAACATTATTCGCCTGAGGTAATTCATAAAAATTAAAGCAAGCAAGCGTAAATGATCCTTAAACATACACGAATCTTCCAAAACTTTTCAGGGTTGTCATCGGAATTGCTTCCAATTGAAAGTATTGGAAACTTGCAAGTGTGGAGACCCAAGATTCCCTTTACCTGGAGACGATTATCGCTATTGTAGCGCCAAAAGTGTGCAAGACAGTTTGTTCGACTCTTAAGTCAGATTAATAACATTTTAATATTGAGGATCATGCTTAGCCAATCTTACTTCATCAACTGGAGGGTATCATCATTTACAAATGGAATGCAATTGTAGGCAACCTTGTACAGAGAATGTTTTTGAAACAGCATATTCTGCTGCTGCTTGGCCAAGTACAAATTTCAAACTAGGTAATTAGAAACCAAGGTTGGCAATGGTAATTCGAAAATATTTACAGGAGATGAATGTCCCGCAGTTGTGGATATTTATAACGATTCCTTGGCGTGCTCTGAGTATTATAGGATCAACACAGCGTACATTGAAATATACTACGAACAGCTCAACTTCGAAACATTGAAAGAAACTGCAGGATATACGGTAAGGTTTTACTCAACTTAGATGTGTACTATAAGGAAAAAGCCTAAAACGTTGAATCATCTGACAACAATTCATGTTCTTACCGTTGTTTGGAAACATTTAGTTCATAAGTCGCAGAAACAATTCTCAATTACAGTTGCCTAATCTTTTTTCTGACTTTGGTGGTAACATAGGCTTATACATTGGTTTTTCTGCTATTACAATTTGTGAATTTGTGGAAGTATTCTTTGAATCAATAGCATACGTTTTAGTTCGCAAAACACGAAGATTCCGTGAACGTCGGGTATGACTTTATTTTGGTCTCAAAATGTATCCTAGAGTTTAGAAACAAGCCGAACAAAGACTTCGTGTGCCTCGAGTTTTAGTGAAAACAGCTATAGACCTGCCATCTAAGCTGACCACAGACACTCAAATGACAGCTCTTGATGAAACAGAAGATCTATTTGTGCATGCTTAATTGGATTAGATAATACTTGGAGTAAATATTAACAATTAGATATGTTAGGCAACAGGCATATAAAACGAAAAACGTGGAAAAACAATGTAAACTTGACTCATAAATTTTGTTTTCAAATATACAAAAGTTGGCTTAAAATAGTCAATGCTCTGCGATGCTGCGTTCACCGAACATAGTCGAATTTCTTCTGCTTATCAGTTCCGTTGTTCCTCAGCCGTGCAAAGGTAGACCGGATATTGCACATGGCCAGAACATTCTATACGTGGTTCCGTGGTGTTGGCCTTAGGCCCCAGTGAACGTTCAAACACCTTAGAAATGCTAGAAGTGAGAGAGATGGACCTATAGTTATTAACGCAGTTGGCGGGGCTTTCCTTATGAAGAGGCTTAGTGATTGCAGTCTTCCAACTTGCGGGACACTCCCCGCCAGAAACAATAAATTGGAAGAACGCGAGAAAGAACAGGTGCACAATGCTTAAGGAAGATGTACGGTATGCCGTTCGGAGAGGTTGAATTACAAGCAGGTAATTTGCAAAGTAATTTTTAAACATCTATTTCTTGGAATAGAGGGAGAAGTACGAAACGAGGGATGATGAGTAAAATCGAGAAGACTTAAATGATTGCAAATTTGTGAAAAGTCTGCACGTTTAAAGTCAAAACATGAGGGAGAGAATCTGATAGGATCAAGAGCGGTTTTACTTATAAATTTTATACTTGTAAATGAATATTCAAAAAAGTGGAAAAAACAGGTAACTGAATAGTGATCGGAACTGCAAAAAGGGGGAGTACGGCGTTCATTAAGGTTCCAGCACGTTCTCGAATATTTTCATGTCCTAGTGAATATACAGACATTCCCAGAAAATTTCCAGAACTTTTGGAACGAATTCCGGAACAGGAACGACCCGAGTTCAAATCTCGGCGGAACATAAGTTTTACCATCTGTGCATGTTCCTAGAGTTCATTCAGCTACAGAATGAAATGGATCTATCCAGAAACATCGTACTATTATTCAAATTCTTAATGATTCCATGGTTGGCTTTAATAATAGTAAAGGAGTTTCATGAGAATCAAAAGAACAACTTCTACTAAGCATTTATTAAGAGAAACTATTATGATGACAATGATACGGGAAACGAGCTTCTAGACGGTTTTGGAGTTATAACATAAACATAATATAGTTAACACAATATGAGAAAAGTATATACAGAATAAGATAAGCTATCTCATCTCCAACTCTCGAACTCACCGTCTCTTGTTTATGTTGATGCTTTATATATCTGTGATTGATCAAGGGTTTTCTAGACTGACATGTTATTAGTGCAACTTTGTTTCGCAATGTTTTCTAAGAGAGCTTCGCTCTCTGATCCCATACTACACGTTACACCCTCGAGAAATAATCACGTCTTGGTGATATCCTAAGGTCCGTATGAAGAAGACAGAACTTAGACCTTTAGTTAGGTATATCACTGTGATATGAGAGAATGCGATTGGGTTGAGCATAGTGTAAGATAGATGGAGGCGCGAACTAGTGTAATAACTTTGTCAGTAGAAATAAGAAAGATTTGTGAAACAGATAAGTAAAACAACTAGAATTTTTAAAGTTTTACGACGGAGAGGGGTGTTGGGATAAATTAACTTTTACAAATGTAATGTGAGCAAGTAAAATAGTATGGAGTTCGCGGTACAATGCATTGTGAATAAGAAAATATTGTAAGAGCATAAGAAATAGATGATAACCAAAGTATGAGAGTGAATAAGAATAAAATGAATATGTATAGGGAATTTTTCGCAAAAAATATGTACAGTTAGTATATATAGTTTCAATCCGTTGTCTCCAAGACTTTTATTCTATTTTTGCAAAATTTCTTGAGCTGTGCTTTGTTGTTGTGTACTGCTACGTAGTTGTCTTCCACTTCCACTACGACGAACGGTCTCTCATATTTAGGTGCCAATTTATTTTTCGGATTCCGAATCCAGACGAGTACTTGTCGTTTGATTTGACTGACAGGTCCCGTGTTTGATGGCGTTTGTCAAACTGTCCTGTGTACCGATAGCTGCACTTTTCCAATTGACGAGCGATGTCGGTCTAGAAGAATGATCGATTTCATCCAAAAACGGTCCACGGTCTGAAGCTCGGCCTCCTTTCACTGTGTCGCAGCGAGAGTCCGGCAGCCTTCACCATCTGGGTATTGTTTTAGACAGAGTATGGCGGGATGCTTGGCCGGCATTCCCCGAGAGTTGCAGAAGTGGCATGACTCTGGTTCTCGACAATTGTCGTGCATGCGGTGTATAGCCAAACAGGCCTTACACTGATATAGGTCGTCTAGGCGTGTTTTTCTTTCTTCATAATCGATGTAGTCTGCACATGTGTTGCTGAAATGTCCTTTCTGAAGATAGAACATACATTTTGCATTTTTGGCGTAATGGTTCGTTTAGGACGGTAAGTCTCTCTGTCTTTCTTCATTTTGAAAACCAAAGATTCGTAGGTGTTCTTCTATCGGATCTTTTTTCCTTGCGCGCTCTCCTTTCTTCCTCTTCCAAGATTCCAGGTCAGACATGTTGTTCATGTGAAAGACGTTTCTATTTTTGATATGTTCAAAAAATTTTCTATTTAGTTTTGTCTATTTTAGTTTACAGTAAAGTTTGAAGTTAGCAGTTACAAAGTTGACATGAGCGCCTTGAAACTATCAAAATGGTGAGGATTGTTAACTGAGGATGCCATGTGCAGCACTCAGTTAAACAGCAAAAAGAAATAAGAGAGCTTTCCCATGAAGACTGAGAATGGAGATTGCAAAAAACGGTAAGTGTGCGAAGCTAGGAATAGAATGAATCGAAACTAATCGTTTGATTATACTGAAGAGTGTACTGATGAAAAGAAATGAAATCAAAATGGTGAGGATTGTGAAAAGGTAAATGGATTTGTAGATAGAGAGAATGAAATCAATATCCGGAAGTTCTTTTAGCTTGAGATGTGTAATGAATTTGTGGATTTTGACCCACTTAAACCTTCAATCTGAAATTAAAAACTCTAAATAGAATATAAAAAACATGAACACTGATAAAACTGAATTTAGAATGGGAAACATGTCTCATATATCCCAAAACGTTGAGGACATCATCATGGAGAGACGGAAAGCCGAGCAATTTGAACAGATCCTGAGGAAGGAGAGAGAAGAATCTGTAACAAGAGTAGCTACCAAAAGAGAGAGAAGACGAGAAGGAACATAGTCCGCAAGAACAACACCTGTGAGATCTACGGTATTTGAAGCTAAGGAACCGGAACCAGTTAGACCCAAGAAGCTCATCACTCAAAGCAAAGCTCGCTGCTTGTTATGCCTGAAGGTTGGCCATTTCAGCTCAAACTGCCTGAAATATGGCGATCATGAACAAAGAAAAATGCGACTAGATGATCTGAACCAGTGTCGGCTCTGTTTCGCAGTCCATATGACAAAAGGAACGTACAGGAAACCTTAAAACTGCCAATTCTGCCAGCTTAGAGGGTTGCCTGACAAGCAACCAAACATACTGTGTGAGGTTCAATATCCGAATGATTCGGCTTCCGGGAATGTCGCCTCAGCGCATCAGTGATGAGCGGAGCCAAAGGATTAGGATTTGGTTCGGATAGATGTATGACTCGTTGCTAGATGCTGGTAATCCTGTGAATTCTCTCTCTTGTTTTTAATTGTTCAAAATTGTTAATTTTAATCCCATTATAATAAACCTTTCACCGCGTAGTCTTGTAGTCTTGTAGTCTTTTCGTCTGTCGATGTCGGTGTATAATGGACTGGCAGATTCTTATTGTAACCTTAGAACCACGTAAATATCTTCACCGTATGAAGTACGAGTGTTGATGCATAGGGAGTTGTAAGGGCTAGAGCAAAGCGCCCGTATAAGCTTTGTCATTGTGTATTGGCCAAGAATTTGGATGCCTCAGAGAATTTGGAATCCTCCCCATATATTTTTTTTTCAGAATATTCAGAATGGCTGATTAGTCAACGTGGACTAAAATTTTATCTATTCGTATACGATCACCATGTGAAGATACTTAGTGGGAATCATACATATGTCGTTAAATCGTTGTCCTCGTGCAATATCGAATACCACCAACAATATCTTAAAAACATTGTTCGTCACAATTTCATAATTGTTTTCTTTTTTTTTCACAACATCATAACATGCATTTCAAAAGAATTTTATAATTTACACCATTTCTCTGAAACATTCAATTAAAGATCACTATCGCATTCATCTCAATAATATTCATTGAATCTTTCAACGATACAGTGTTGTAACAATCAATTAACACCTTGCAATGACAGATCTCAAAATGCTCAACCCTCTTTCCACGCATTCCTTCATCCTTTTCAAATTTGCTAACCTTGTAGATAGTCGTCAAAATGCTCTTAGCTAAAAACTCTGCTTTTCGGTTGTAGAACCGTTTTTGAAAAATATTAAGGAAGCGTGAAAGCTAGGTCAACGCGCGCTTGAGACTGTTACTAAATTCGCTCCTGCTTTCCGTTTTTCGGAAAACAGAGGTGAGCTCATCACTTATATTCAAAACTTTCGTAAAGCCATAGTAGACATGTATGACAAGGTTGAACAATGTTCTCAACTTTTGATACGTAATCTATACGATGCTGACTCCGATATGGAGAAGTTCTTTACACTACGAACTCATCACACTTATTCTCAGAACTTCCTACTGAAGTTTGAAGATGTCCAAAAAAGCATTAGAGGTATCCTTACGGAAATGCTCGCTCCAAATAACGCTTCTTGCGTTGACAAACAATCACCTCTAGAACAAATCAGTTCCGGTACAATCATAGAACGAACCAGTTCTTGTCCAACTTCAGAAACACAAGTTTCTTGCACAACTAATGAAAGTCAAACTTCAAGTCCAACTCAAAGTGAAAGAGCACCTTGCCACAACATAGAAAACCCCACTCCTGTTCCAAATGTACATGAAATCTTCTCTGATTCAAATCAAGACGAATTATCATCCCTTCAAACTCCAAGAACCAATCACACTCATAGTAAAACCGATCCTAAAAATCGTAGATTAACACCTTCACAGACAATATCTCTTGATTGGAATAACGAGAAATTCATCGAAAGATCAAACGTAAAAACACTTACTTGAGAGATTCTTGCGAACAGAATATTCAACGGAGAAACAATAACAACAATGGCAACACTGTATACCGAAAAAGCAATGAAAAAACATTCAGAGTATATTCAAAGCATGCTGAATAGTTATAAAAAGTTCAAGAAAACAGAAAAATTTGATGAGCTCATCAAAAAGTTAGAAGCCACAGCAGATAACTTGAGAATGAGAATGAGTGAATTAGATGCAACTCAAGCAATTCATAATGCAGAATTCTCCAAAAGGCTAGGAGATTCGACATGTGACAACAACACAAAAATACTGCATAACCAATTAGATAGAAAATATTTCATGGATCATATCACAAATATGAGACCCCTGTATGAGAACAACTTGGGAGTAAAAGAAAATCCGAACGGAAAAAAGACACACCAATTCACTCCGTATCCTAGGAACGCACCTAACGAGGACATATCATTTTCAGATATGGATGAAGATCCAACTCCCGGAGCCACTAGGCATCTCACGAGGTTATCAAGGAGGCAAGAAACTGGAGCATACCCAGACTTTGGAAACATTCCTTATGATTGTAAAGTTGAAGATCATGAATGACTCTTGTTTCGACTGGTTCTTCTTTGTTGCCGAACGTGGCTACACTTATTCGTTTGTAGGT